>APFE030293227.1:59371-83902 GCA_000404065.3 Pinus taeda | reverse complement strand
TGTCCTCGAAGCTTGTCGATGAAAAAGGCTTGATCTCTTTTTCGGCTTCGAATGACTTTCTCTCTCATAACAATCATCTTCGTTGATACAAGCCGATATGATCTTCTAAGGGACAAACAAAATTGTCGCACTGAGAAGGGATTAGACCATCCTAGATTAATCTTCTGTGTAATATTTTGATCACTAGAATTTTGTAACAACTTGTCATCATAGGGTTGGATTGAGGTTACATTACTCTTCTCTGGAACATCAATTTGTTGTTTCTGTTCTGAATGGTCGCGATACATAGCATGGTTGATTTGTCTATTCTCATGATTCGGATGCCTATAGGGGACTTTTTTGGTTTGACTTTCCCTTATTGGGCATCCGGCCATTTTTATATTTTCTTTTGGCGAAGATGTTGTAGAGTTAGTTATGAAACATTCACTGGGGATGTTCATTGTCTGAACTACAACATCTAAGTGTGTCGTTTCTTCAACTAACTTGTCTTCTTGAGCTCTCATATTCACTAGATCGGTATTTGTTCCCTTATTTTCAACTTGAACTGTTGCGACTGTAGACTTCTACACTTCTTCTTGAGTGAATTGTTCCAACTTGTCTTTTAATGCTTTCTTATCCTCCTTAAGTTTCTTAATTTGGGTGAGTAGACTTTGATTATGGTTTCTCAAATGTAAAAATTCTTTGATTTCTGATTTATCAACTTTATTTTCAATGTTTTGAAATTTAAGCTTTTCATCTTTTAGATCTCTGATTTGTTCTAATAAATTTTTATTAAGGTTCTTTAAACGCAAAGTTTCCTCTTCTTGTTCTGATAAGTGCTTCTTGAGTTCTTTTTTTGTGACCATAATCTTCTTCACTTGCGCCAGTGATTTTTCGACGTGGTCCTTGAGAAAAGAAATTTCTTCGTCCTTTTCCATTATTTCTTTGTAATGCATATCCACAAGATCTTTATGTTCGTGTTCTAACGCTTTCTTGTTTCACTGGATTTTGACTATTTTGCCATTCTTTTAATCTTCCTACACTTTCTTGGTACACTAGATTACATCATTATGTGGGAGTGATGATGGATGTAGAGAATGGAATAGGGATTCCCTTCTCTTTTTCTCCTCAACATATTGCCGCTTAAGTATTGTGATTGCTTGTTCTACATCTCTCTGGAATTGTTTTTGTTTAATATTTATATATATATATATAATTCTATTTCTTTTATATATTGATTTTTTTTTTTAAAATCAACACTTTTATCCTAAAATATATATTCCCTTAGATTGAGTCACACAAAAGGTTAATAATGACTTGAACCCCTTTTTTATAAACTTCCTTTTCTATAATTAATATAATATATAAGAAATCTTTTTTTAATAATTAAATTAAATTAATTCATTTAATTATATGACATAAGTTTTTTTTTTTTAATGTAATATTGTTTTTAAATAGCCAAGGGCCTAGTGAATTGGAGGAATGGAGAATCTCCAAGACTCCCAAATATATATCCTCTGACAAACAACGGAGAAACTCCCAAATTGTAGCAAAACGCTTGAATTATGACAACAACAAAATTGATGACGATTGATGGCCAAGGGTCGGTGACCGGAGAACGAGCTTTGTGCAGCAGTGAAGCGGCCAAAGGGTTGACTGCTCTGATACCAATGAAGCGAACAAAGTCCCTTCTTCAGATTAATTACTCCAAAAAACTTGGAATATAAAAATATCCATGAGGATACAAATATTGTATATTAAAATGTGTGAATAAAAATGATAAAGAGAGGCTTGCTTATATATCAAGCAAGTGTCTCTTCATGAAGAGTCATGTCTCATTTAGACATGCCTCTTCAACCTAATTACTAATTAACTAATAATTATTTATGCTTATTATCATTTACATTATTTTACATTATTTATATATATTTTATTCGTTACATAGACCTGAATTTGAATGCACTAATAACATTGCTCAATATGAAGCACTATAATTGGGATTAGATATAGCCCTATATAAGAAAATCATATAGCCCTATATAAGAAAATCAGGCGTCTAAAAGTCACTAGAGATTCAGACTTAATTGTGTCTCAAATCCTCAATTTCATACAAAACACTGACAAATTTGACAATGAAAGCCATGAGAATCCTAATCTAGTGAATGTCCCTAAGAAATCTGTGACTGAAAGGGTGATACCCTTGAAAAAGTCTTATGACTGAAATGATGGAAATAAACAAGAACAAGTAATGGATTCATCTCAAGATGTGATAGAAATATTAATAAACAATGGGTCAAAATCAAATCCCCAAATGATCAAATTTACAAAAGGGACAACCAAACAAGAAAGGTCTAAGTTTAAAAATTACTTCGTGAATTTAAGGATATGTTTGCTTGGTCTTACCAAGACCATAAAAAGCCTATGTTGATGATATCATTCAGCACACTATCCCTCTAAAAGAAGAGGTAAATCTAGTTAGGTAAAAACTTACATACATAAACCCACTACTGCCCCCCCCCCCTTTGTCCAAAAGAGTTGCAAAAGATACTAGATGCTAAAATCATGGCCCTAATTAGGCACTCCTCTTGGTTGTTAGCCCTGTAGTTACCAAAACAAATACCAGCAACATTAGATTATGTGTTGATTCCAGGGACCTCAACCAAACCTACCTCAAAGGCAACTAACCTCTAACTAACATGGAAAACCTATTGCAAAGTGTTACTTGTGCGAGTATGATATCCATGCTAGATGGATTCTCCGAGTATAATCTAGTAAATTTTCATGCAAACCTATCACCCAGCAATTCATTGATCTGGCAAATTACAAATCCAGTAAATGAAAGCACGGCTAAATTCTTAACTTAGTGAAAGCAAAAATAACCAATCTCAATCACAATGACACGAACAGATTCTGCCTATTCAACAACTCTTCATTAATCTCAAAACTAACTTAGGCTCCCATCCAAGGATAATAGCCCAATTGAGAAAAGTACAGATTACAATATACCCTCAATGTAATCCAACAACTCGAGCCCTATATCAATCCTCAATCCCCTTAGTTATTATGGATCTCCAAACACCCCTTCTGCACTCCCTTGGACCCGGCACACTAGAGTATCACACTCCACTGAGATGCCTCTCTCAATGTCTTGTGTTGTTGTATGGCGTCTTTCTCCTCTCCTTAGCCTTGCTTTAAAAACTTTACATTGAGTGAAATTGTTAACCGTAATCTCCAAAGTGATTGACAACCGAGATTAGATCTCACCTCATTTGAGATTAAGGGCTAAGAATAAAACATAATCACTAAAGTAATTATTTCACTTTCCCTAAGTTTACTTTAAATTTTAGCTCAATTAGCCAACATAGTAATTATCTGCTTTCCTAAGTCAAAACTTAGGCTAAGTTACAGAAGCAATTTGCTCACAATAGAGCAAGTCTCTAAGGAGATTTTGGGCGACTTCAGCGTAAACACTTGGGCCTGTGCAGAAGTCCCTGCCCAAGCTACAAACATCAACACTCCCTCTTAGCCAGGGAGGTACTTCTGCCCCCTGGAACTAACTTCGATCCTTGAAATACATCTGCTCCCTTGGCTGCTCCCTTTGAACTGGAAGCCTTCCTTGCACTTAATCTAGAAACATGCCCAAAGTCTTGATCCCCTTAGTATGGTTCCTATAAGCCTCCTACTCCTAAGCATCATGTAAGGTTATCTCATACCAATAGACCTTCTTGACAAATTCATAGGAATATATCGACTGTTCCTCACCTGAACCCAAAGGTTGATTCCCTCTGAGTTGCTCAACCTTCGGAGCTTTCCATCCTCTAGCTAGGATGTTTCATCAAAATAGGTTCTTTGACCCATTGATCATGGCTACCTTACAATGTGCATTAAATGCCCTTCAAGGGAAGCCCCCCTCGTCCTAGGTACATTTGCCCTTTAATATGCCGCAAAAATCTCCAAGAAGCCCCTTAGGTGATGGGTACTTCTATGAAGATCCTTTCACCAAGTGTGACATTGCTAGAATGACAGGTGTAACTACCTCATGAAAGATGTTCCTCAAGACACCCAACAACTCTTTAAGTGATGTGGCATACCTTCAAATAGGTGATTTTGTCTCAAGGAATGTGATATCAAACCAACTAGTGAAAGGTGCCTCTAGAAGGTTGTCCTCAATGAGAGAATTTGCATCAAAATCTACCATCTAGTCTTCTAAGGCCATCTCTTCAACAAACATGTTAATTGAATTCTTAAACAATGGTACCGAGTCTTCATGTGTCTTGCGGGGTAGCATGTTACATCTCCAATATCAAAACAAAAAAAGGTGAAGTTTTATGAAAGGTGAACTCATGGGAGACCTCTCATTGTTAAGGATCTAGCTACTCCTTTAACAACACTTTCAGCTTTACGAGAATAGAGGTCTTGAGTTCAAGCCATTCTTGCCATGCATTGTTGCCATGCATTTTTCCACATTTTGTATTACAACGCTCTTCTTGGACTCATACATAACCCTTCGAATTAAGGGGGGGAATGTTGGACACCTAATCCTTAATGGGTTAGTGTGGAAGTCGAATAGGCAAAAGGAGTCCAAGAGACCTTGGGATGTACAACCCAACGATCAAACCATGTACTATAAATGTATACCACTTGTTAATAAAAATGTATTCTCATGTTTTATCTTTCAGATTATGTTGCTGCCATGTGTGTCTAACACATCCGACTGTCGTTTCCTCGATCTATTGTTTCTGACCGGTTTCGGGCCGAGATGACTGCTCTATTGTGTTAGGAGCATCTATTCCAGTGAGGAACACCTTTCGTTTCACGCAAAAAGGTTTCTGATAACCCTAGCTACGTCATTTTTAAAATCTAAAGGTATCCAGTCTTTATTTGCAGTTTTAGTTATTTATCTCTCTGTTTATTTTGATATATTTATCTCTCATTTTTTTATTACTGGATCTATACCTTTCATTTCTGCATATGCTCTTTGCCCCGTAATTCTGCACGATTTGAGCATATCAAAAACATAAATGAAGGATTTTTCTCATGTGTATGCTCTTTTCTGCCTCGCTTTAGTGTGATTTCGGAAAATAAAAAACATTGAGAAAAATATTTAGTTTCCGGTGAAAGCTAACTTCAAGCCATAAGGATTGGTTTTTTTTGTATGTTCGTGTTAGGTTGTGTGGGTTTTTGTTTTGTAGCAAAAGGAGTTTTTTCAAGTAAGCATGCACCCCAAAGCTTCAGTGAGTAAAAAAAAACCCTTCCTATTTCCCAAAAATTACTAACTTTTTAAACTAGCTCACTTGATCCAAACTTACTTTATGAGAATAGAGGTCTTGAATTCAAGCCTTTCTTTTTGTTAAGTTACTTTTTCAAAAAGCACATGTAACTTATGTTTTAAAGTTACTTTATGCAAAAGTGTTCTCACCCATTATAAAAAGTGAGTCACTTATAATTCTAAAGTCTCTTTATTTTTTAATTAAGTTACAATATAATGAGTAGCTCATAAAGTACCATTGTAAAAGTGACTTTCACTTATTTATAAAAGTGGGTTGCATAATTTTGTTTGTTTGTTTGTTTGTTTGTTTGTTTTGCTTTGTTTAAGTAAGTTAATTAGATTAAGTTTGGAAAAGGGGAGAGGGTTTTTTTCAAATATAACATTATCATTCACTTCTGCACATGCACACACTTTGTTGGCATCTTCAACAACTTTTCTTCAAAAAGTTAGAATTTTTTCTTCCGAAAGCCCTTTTTTTTTAATTTACTTAATTTTTCGAGATCTTTCCATTAGAATACTTAGTTTCAACATCTACAACTTCAAGTTTTGTTAAAATAGAAAGTCCATGCCAAGTTATTCTTGACAACACCAACTACTTCCAATGGTGGTCTTACATTGTGCATTTACTTAGAAGTAAAGGTCTTTACAAAATAGCCTCAGGCCAAGAAACTAAACATAAAGATGAAGATAAGGCAACCAAATGGGAAAATAAGCAAGATCAAGCATGTGGGTTGATAAGGTTGTCTATTTCTCTAGACCTTAGATTCCATATCGCAGAACTTGATACTCCTAATGAAGCAATGAAACAACTCACTAAAGTTTTTGGAATTAAAAATGAAATTAGGGCCCATCAACTCGAAAAAGAGTTGCTTACGTTGGAACCCAATAATTTTTCTTCCATTGAATATTTTTTTGTCCAAGTTTTAGACCCTTAGCAAGAAACTAAACCTAAAGATGAAGATAAGGCAACCAAATGGGAAAATAGGCAAGATCAAGCACGTGGGTTGATAGGGGATGTCTATTTCTCTAGACCTTAGATTCCATATCGTAGAACTTGATACCCCTAATGAAGCAATGAAACAACTCACTAAAGTTTTTGGAATTAAAAATGAAATTAGGGCCCATCAACTCAAAAAAGAGTTGCTTACGTTGGACCCCAATAATTTTTCTTCCATTGAAGATTTTTTGTCCAAGTTCAAAACCCTTAGATTTCTCTTGGAAGGTGTTAAGGTTAAGAAAAAAGATGGTAGCCTTATCTATTCCATTCTTACTAAGTTGGGACCAGCATACTCTATGTTTGTTTACCTTCCATTCTACTAGAGAAGCCTTTATTTCTCCAGGACAAGACTACAAGTCCCCCTCTTTTGATGTTTTTGTGATTCTTTAATAAGAGAACAAGAAAAATTCTTACATCTTGGTCTTCTTAATCTTGGAAACTCTTCTACGAAAGCCTTAGTTGCCCAGCAACAACCAAATTCAAAGAATCCTAAGAAGCAGTGTCCTAAAAGGAATGGTCCTAAACCAAACAAGAGTCTTAAGCAATTTCATTCTCAAAATGAAAAATCAATGCAACAAAATGATAAGGCAAATAAAAGCAAAGGAAAGAAGACTGATAGGCATTGCAACTTTTGTAATCGAGATTGCCACTTCGAATCCAAATGCTTTAAGAAGATGGAAGCCTTGGAAGCAGCGATGAAGAAGCATAACATCCATTGGGAGCACTCTTCAACTTCAACTTCATTTTCAAGAATTGCACTTTCTGCATGTGGTTGTCAAGCATCTCAGTCTGGTTATGCACTAAATGTATCTTCTTCTTCTCATTCTCATGAGTGGCTCATTGATTTTGGAGCTTCTTATCACATGGCAAAAAACAAAGCCATGTTTTCTTCTTTAAATGATTGTAACACCAAAAATATATGTGGTGATGATGATCTCTTAGTGTTGAGGGACTGGAACTATTCATCAAACAATGTCCAATTTATGATGTATTATGTGTTCCAACCTTATCTTGCAACCTTCTATCTATATATCAGATAACTCATTCAGGTGAAGGTAAAATCATTGAATTCTCACCTCATGATGTTGTAATTAAGGACCTAAGAGATCCTAGATAGATTTTAGCTACTGGCATTGCTAATGATTCTACAAGGTTGTATAAATTTAACAACTTTGGGTCATCAACTCTTCCCTCGGTATTTGTTTCTCATAATGATGAAGTGAGCAAACTTTGGCATGAGCGATTTGGTCACTTAAACTATTGCTCCCTTCAAAATCTATGTAAAGAAAATAAGGTGACACCTCTTCTTATGGTATCTTGTAGAGATGGTGTTTGTTTCGGATGTGTACTCGGAAAACATCATCGAGATAGTTTTGAAAAATGTTCCTCTTGGCACGCTTCAACCCCTTTACAACTTGTGCATAGTGATTTATGTGGTCCACTTCCAGTTGTTTCATTCTCTGGCTACAAGTATTTCTTAACTTTCATTGATGATTTCTCCAGACACACTTGGGTATACTTCTTAAAACTCAAGAGTGAAGTATTTAACACGTTCTTGGCCTTTAAGGCCTTTGTTGAGAAACAATCAGGACATCAAATCCTTAAGCTAAGATTTGATAATGGCGGAGAATATGTTAACAACAAATTCATCAAATTTTGCACAGAGCATGGAATTCAAATGCAACATATTGTTCCTTATACTCCACAACAAAATGGTGTAGCTGAAAGAAAGAATCGCACCTTAAAGGAAATGGCTAATTGTATGCTTCAACCTAAAGGACTTAGTCTTAATTTTTGGGCAAAAGCAATTAACTATGCAAATTACATAGTAAATCACACTCCTACTAAGGTTTTAAACAATATCACTCCAGAAGAAACATGGAGCTCAATTAAACCAGGTGTAAGTCACTTTTGTGTTTTTGGAAGTGAAGCATGGGCCCATATTCCAAATGAGAAACATAAAGCTTTAGAACCTAAAAGTGAAAAATGTATTTTTGTTGGATACTCTAAAGATGTCCAAGGATATAGACTTATTCCAAAAATGTTATCATTAGTAGAGGTGTAAAGTTTGTTGGAAATATATCGGCCTACGAGCTTAGTTCGGTGGATGTGCCACCTCTCTTTATCCCTTCTACTTCTGAAAATATTTCTTCTTCAAATGATGACAGCGAAGATGACAATCCTCCCCCACCTTCTCAGGATCCTCCTTCAGCAACCCAGCTTCCAAAATGGGTCCGTGCTACTCGGGATGCAACAGGTGTTGTTGCTGGTGATCCTACAAATTAGCGACGTACACGTTTTCAGTTCGATAGAGCCTCTTCTTTACTGGCTCAAGCTTTAGCGAATCATGATCCTGACACCTTTGCAGAAACTTTAGGCCATCCAGATTGAGACACAACTATGAATGAAGAATATCATTCATTATTAGCAAATGATACATGGGATCTTGTTCCTCTTCCAAAGGGAAGAAAACTTGTTATATGTAAATGGGTTTACAGAACCAAGTTTGGACCAGATGGAAAAGTTGATAAACATACAACTCGTCTTGTTGCTAAGGGATTTTCACAAGTTGAAAGCATTGACTATACTGAAACCTTCTCCCCTATTGCTAGAATGAATTCTATCCTCCTTGTTCTTTCCCTTGTTGCCTCTTTCAAATGGGAAGTCTATCAGATGGATGTTAAATCTGTCTTCTTGCATGGGGACTTGCATGAAGAAATCTATACGGAACAACCTCTTGGCTTTATACAAACAGCCTCCAGCCTTGTATGTCGGCTTAAGAAATCCCTTTATGGCCTCAAGCAAGCCCCTCGGGCTTTGTATGCCAAAATGGATAACTTTCTTTTAGACACTGGCTTTTCTAGGTGTCATTCTGACAATACTGTCTACACCAAGAAAGTGGGTAAGTCTCTTATCATTCTTGTTCTTTATGTTGATGGTCTTATCCTTACTGGTAGTGATCCGAACCTTATAAACCATGTGAAGTCTAGCCTTAAAAAAAAGTTTGAAACAATGTTTTAAAACTCCGACTCCGACTCAGCCAAGGGTCGACTGCGACTCCAACTCCGACTCAGTATCGACTCGATTTCAATGACTCGGTCGTTGTAAAAAATACATTAAATATTTTTTTTTTAATAAAAACACATAATTTTAAAGATTTTCATTCATGTTTCCAAACACACAGCATTAGAATATAGATAGACATATGATCAAAGTAGGCTCATGAATATATCCATTATATCAAAATGGCACCCAGTGCATTGTCCAATACATACACAAAGATGATATAGAGATCAAAACAAAAACACATAACCAAGGAGGCTATAAATGGCCTCCACAACAAAATTTTGCGACCAGTACTACTAGCTACTGCTAGAGTTGCCAACATCATTTGGCTCAGTGTTACTTGGGAGCAATGTTTTAAAACTCCGACTCCGACTCCGACTCGGTATCGACTCGGCCGGCTTGATTTCAATGACTCGGTCATTGTAAAAAATACATTAAATATTTATTTTTTATAAACACATAATTTTAAAGATTTTCATTCATGTTTCCAAACACACAACATTAGAATATAGATAGAAGACAACATATGATCAAAGTAAGCTCATGAATATATTCATTATATCAAAATGGCACCCAGTGCATTGTCCAATACATACACGATGATGATATAGAGATCCAAACAAAAACAGATAACCAAGGAAGCTAGAAATGGCCTCTACCACAAAAGTCTGTGACCAGTACTACTGGCTACTACTAGAGTTGCCAACATCATCTGGCTCAATGTTACTTGGAAGCAGGAGCGAAAGTGGGGAGCGAGAGCGAAAACAAGAGCGGGAGCGAGATTTTCAAAAGCTCCTGGTTTGGGAGTGAATCCTAAAGGAGTTTGACAACCAATGTCACTAACATCAAGGTACATAGAGGGATTGGTGCTCTTGATTAAATACGAGTTCCATACCCTAATACATGACAAAATTCAATGGAAACATTGCAATCCTCCAATCCTGAAATCCTGAAAAAATTGATAAGTCTGCTGGATTTTGAATGAAATCTAAAATTGTACTTTCTCCATATGAAATCCAATGAGGCCGGAACCACTCTCAAACATCCTAAGTCATTTCATGGTAATGTTAAAAATTTAAGTAAAAGGATGAAAACGAAGATTAAGGAGAATGTCACTTTTACTTTAAGAATTTAACATTACCATGAATAGCATGTCAATACTAGGGCCTAGACTTGATCATTAAGCTGCCCCACTCAAAAATTATTTGTTTCTTTCAAAAAAAATTGCATTTCAAACATTTAGCATCCCTTATAAAACCTCGCTACTCCGACTGCCCGCGATAGTTTCCGATTTTAACACAATTTTTTGGAAAAAATCGCGATAATTTGAAAAACTCATGATATTTTCGTTCTGTTGAAAAACTCGCGATAATATCGCGATTTTCACAACACTGCTTCTTCCTCATGGTGAAATGTGAAAATTCCTAAACCGGAATCCCTACTACAGCAACTGATGATATTTCTCCTATTTGTTAAATTCCTTTTAACAAATTACTTGCAATTTCCTACAGCAAATACGAAATACATGCTTAATTAAATTATATGCAGAAACAAGAAACTGAGCAAGAATGAAAATACAACACAAGTGACAGTTATTTTTGGACAAATGTCCCCGGAAAAACCCAATGCAGTAAACCAGTGCAGTAGCTCTAAGGGTTTTATTATTATGTAGTAGTAAATCTGAGTACAATTCATTGGAAGCCCAACTGGCTATATGATACAGAGAGAAACTGGACAAAACAAATAGTGAGATGATCTCACCCTGTCACTAGAAGAATCTGACCCTGATCTCACTAGAAGGAGGCTTTGTGTCCCTTCAACATCAGCCTCTACACAGATCTGCGTCAACCCCACGCAGTGTCTGCGTCACCTCAGCTAGGGATTGCGTTGATCTTCCTCTAGATCCTCTGTCGCCCAGAAACTTCGATTTCTAGCCTCCCAGTCGCACACCCCAACTCCCAACTTCTAAAATCGGTCTCCCCAGCAGGAATTCAATCTTCCTCTAGGCCCTACGTTGTTGCCACTAAATCAGCTCTGCGTGGGCCAGCGGCAGCCTCTCTTTGGACGTCGTTCTGCCCTCTCTGCTTTGTACTCTATGGCCCAAGAAAACTCCCCTCTTCCGGATACTATCTCTGCCCCTCATTACAAAAGATCAATATCAAAAATCTCTCTGGCCGCTGCTTTGCTTCAGAAAATCAAACTTTTGATCTCTCTCTGTGTATTTTCCAAATGACCCTCAAGCCTTCTTAAATAATCTTCTCGTTGTCATTCAACGGCCCAGATTAGAAGCTAATCAATGGCTAAGATCATTTCTACTTGATCTTCGTCTTCTTCTAGAAGTTACACCCACAATTAGATTAATACCCATTAATTATTTTAATTTCCTAAATTTAGACTTAGGGACCCATTAAAAATAATTAATTATTTTAATAAAATTGTCTCCGGGTGGAATTTCTCAAAACGCTTTCTAGGTTCTTTGGAATACATGTGCCCAAGCCTCCTTGCAAATTTTGAGACTTAAAGCACATTTGATGCTACCAGAAATCAACATGAAATCCTTCTCCTTCCTTGTCAACTTCTTCCTCAAATATGGGAAGTTCTTCATCATCAAAATTTATAGAAAGTTCTTTTGATTTCTTGAATGTTATGCTTGTTGATTTCTGGCAGCATCTGATGTGCTCTAAGTCTCAAATTTTGCAAGGAGGCTTAGACACATGCATTCTCCAATACACATAAATCGTTTTGGGAAATTCCACTTGGAGATAGTTTTATTAAAATTATTAATTATTTTTAATGGGACACTAAGTCTAAACTTAGGAAATTAAAATAATTAATGGGTATTAATCTAAACTGTGGGTGTAACTTCTAGAAGAAGGCGGAGATCAAATCAATATGATCCTAACCATTGATTAGAATCTAATTTGGGTCATTGATTGATCAACGAGAGGATTATAAGAGAAGGCTTGATGGGCACTTGGAGAACACATCGAGAGAGTTCAAAAGATCGAATTTCTGAAGCAAAGCAGTTGCCTAAGAGAGATTCGAAGTGAGCTTTTGTAGTGAGGGGTAGGGATAGTATCCGAAGGGAAATCTTTCCCAGTCAGCAGATACTCAGCAAAGAAGGCAAAGGGATATCTAGCAGTGGCAGCACTGAACCAGAGGGGCTGATGCAGATCCACCCAGAGGCAACGCAAAAGCCAAGAGGGAGTTTGAAATTTGCAGAGGGAATTCGAGTTTCAGAAGCCAAGGGCCGGGGTGTGAGACTGGGAGGCAAAAATCAAATCACCTGGGCAGCAAATTGACCAGCCAGAGGATTGCGTTGTGCTGACGCAAACACTGCACAGAGGCAGCTAGAAAAGTCGGGGGAAATCTTTTTGGGGCTAGATCAATCAGGATTACCAGTGATAGTGTGAGGTAATCTCACAAATCTCTCTGTCAGGTTTATCCTCTGTAACTAGAATGTCGGGAAGGCTTTCAAAGATGTGTTCAGATTTTACTACTTCATAATAATAAAACCCTCAAATGTGCTACATCGGTTTTCCCACATTGGGTTTTTGCAGGGACAATTGTCCAACGGTGTTATTGTGTTGTAATTTCTTTCTTGCTTAGTCTCTTGTTTCAGCATATAAATTAATTAAGTGAAGGTTGCATTGTATGTATTTCAATATTTGTCGTAGGAAACTGCAAATAACTTGTTCATGTAAATCTAACAACTAGAAGAAATATCATCAGTTGTTGCAGTAGGGATTCTAGTTTAGAAATTTTCACAACGCTTTCATCAAATATGACATCACGACTAACTTCAATGTGATGTCCATCTTTCATATAGATTCTATAGGCTTTCGATGAGTTACTATACCCAACAAATATGCCCTTTACACTGGAAGGATCTAGCTTCTTTCTTTTGTCTTTTGGTATATGAATATACACATGACATCCAAAGATTTGGAGATGATCTACAGATGGCTTCTTCCCAATGAACACTTCTTTTGGAGTCTTGTTGTCTAGAGATCTGTGAGGACATTGATTTTGTATTAGACTATTGTCTTTGTTGCCTCACCCCACAGAAACTTAGGTAGATCTTGATCGTGTAACATTACTTTTACACTTTCTTCAATGGATTTTTTCTTTCTTTCTGCAACTCCATTTTGTTTGGGATTGTATGGAACTATCAGTTCCCTCTTAATCCCAAATTCCTTACAGAATGCTATAATCTCTTTGGATGTATATTCTCCTCCATTATTAGATCTTAGTATCTTGATTCTTCTTTTTGTAAGGTTCTCCACTTCAACTTTGAATTCTTGAAATTTAGTAAACACTTCATCCTTGGTTTTCATTAAGTAAACCCAGGTCTTTCTTGAATGATGATCTATGCATGTGACATAATAAGGAGGTCCTCTAAGTCATTTTGGAGTCATTGGGCCACACACATCAAAGTGAATGAGATCCAAGATTTCTTTCGACCGTGAAGCACTGCTTCCAAATGGTCTCTTGGTATTCTTGCCCAATGCACATCCTTTGCAGACACCTTCATAATCCTCCTTCAAATTTGGTATTCCATTTACTATGGAATTTAGAGTCGGAAGTATTTTGAATTGTAAATGACCAAACCTTCGGTGCCAAAGTTTGCATGGACTAATCTCAATGTGAACTAGGGCATGGTTTACGAGAAATATTAATTTGTAGAGTCTTCCTTCTCAGATACCAATCACTTTTGCTTGTTCTATGCTTGAGCCTTTTGCCCATAGAACTACTTTACCATCAGTGAAGGCTACTCTATCTCCTTTATCTTCTAAGCTTGAAAAAGAAAGTAGATTTTTGTGCAAACCTGGAACAAATAGAATGTTGTTGAGATGGATGTTGCTTCCATCTTTGAGCTTTATGGATGATGAACCAATGCCTTTCACTGGACAACTTTTGTTGTCTCCAAGTTCCACAGAGTATGCGGATTTTCCTTTTGACAATGTCTTCAATTGGTGGGAGTGACCAGACATGTGCCTTGATGCACTGCTATCAATCACCCAGATATCTTCGTCTTGGAATGTCCCAGAGAGAGCCGAGAAGAGGCCCTCATCCCTTTCTTGATACCTTCTTTGAAGAGAATATGAGACTCCATACTTCTTTGATACCTTTCTTGAGATGGCTTGCAATCTTCTTGATGACTTTCTGCATTGTAGAGGAGATCTTCATGATGCCCTTAGAGAACCAAAGCTCTGAAACCATGTTGAGAATTCAATAGGGAAATGTATATGTTAATTCTCTTAACTTGATCATTGTTTGTGTTACCTTTTTACTTATTAGCTTCGATCTTCCTTATTCCAATGTGCAATACAAACAGTAAGAACAATGACACAGTATAAAGGCTGCAAGCCAGGGCCAAAACCCCTCCTCTTGAGGGGAAAACAGGAAAATCTCTTCTTATCTTTCAGATCTTTCAATTGACGAATACCATGACCTAGACTCAGACAAATACCCTACAAGATCAAGTCTTCCTCGTCCTCCTACTACAATATTTTCAACCTCCCAATAGATCCAAAATTTTGCTCCCCAGCAACTATTGCTACTTGTCTAGGAGACTTCGATCTCCCTCTAACAGCCTTCCTCTTGACTTCGCTTGCCTTTACTTGACTCCTAGGGCTAGTAGGATGCCCTAAGAGACCTTCGTTTACCTTCCCTTCTCTCTTGCCTTCAAAATCGAACTTCAGACTATCCCAGCATAGAAACCCTAACTTCGCACTCCCAGAAGAATAGAGTGAGACCCAATCACTTTTCTTCGTCCTTCTCTTCTTTGCACTTCCTTCTTCGACTTTCTTCTTCTACCTTTTTCGCATAAAAGATGAGTGAATGAATGATCCAAGTGGAGGACGAGTTCCTCTTATATATAGACTTCCTTAAGGGTGGATGTGGCTCTTCATGTAGGCCGACTTGATCTTGGAGGTATTTTGACACTTTTAAGACAAAATAAATTTATCTTTACAATATATAATGTGCCCATAGGGTCTTCCATATATGACAATGACTCTTATACCAAAGACAAACCCTAGAAGCACTCAATGGGTGCTCGACCTATAAAATAAAAGAACTTGAGCATGAAACCCATGCTTCAATAATAATAATAATTTCTTTTTCATTTTACATTTACAAGAATACCTTTCATACGAATGAAGACCGAACCTAGTTACACATTTTCAACAAGAATCCCTATAAATACCAAGATTAGAAAATATAAAAGCTAACACCTGCATCAGATTATAAGAAATAGCTTTCAGTCAAGAGCAATATAGGCTAAAAAAATTTAAAGCAACCTTCAAATTTGCAAAATAAATTATTAAAATTCACCAAGACATCCTGAAGGGGAGTTTTGTTAAGTTTAGAGTTTAAAGTCTAGCAAATGCTTATGATCTCCCAATAAGTTGAAAACAAGGATGATATTTTTGGCCTATAGGCAAAGAGATCTCTGCCACTAAGAATGCTTGAACTTTTATGATGATTACCTCTGCAGAACCAATGTGTCAGACCCTGAAAAATGCATGTTTAACCAGTGACAACAAAGGTACTTACAGTCAATAAAAAAAATCCTTACAGCCAACTCCAAAAATTCAGATTCGGGTTAAATTTTGATTAAAAAAAAAAAAAAATCATTACAGTTTCAAAGGCAGGAAGCTTTAACAAATTTGTGCAAATGCTTAGGCCACTTTCAGCTGCTAGCACCTGTAAAAGAAACAAGGTTATATTGATGATTTTTATGCCAAAAGAGATGGATAAACCTTCAAAAAAAGAGGTGAATCCTTTGCAGAAAATTTCAAAGATCAGATAATACTTATTGCAAAAAAAGTAAAAAAATAAAAATACAAAATAAACCCTTCAAACCTCCTCAACGGATCACTTCAAATTAGTGAGGGTTTAAATCCTTTGAGGGCTGCATATAATATGTTAGCCTTTAAGAAAATTATATGCAAGAAGATCAAGGACTTGGAGGCCCAAAAAGCGCTCAGGGCTTCTTAAAAAATTCTGCAAGAAAACAAAAGAAAGGGTTGAAAAATCTGGAAAAATAAAGCAAGAGAACCCCCTTAACCCCTTAGCGACTCACTGGATATGAGGCCTAGTGGCTGCGGCTTCTTGAGAAATAGCAAAAGAAAATATTATGCCGCAAGAGAATAAAATGAAGTCCCTCCAAAATAGAGCGAGCAACCCTTCAAAGAAGGGCGACCTTTCCCAAAAGAAATTGTGATAAAACTCGGTCAAAAAAAATTAAGAAAAAATTCTTAGGTTAGAAATCCTTCAAGGAAGGCTAAGAAAATGTCATCAAACTCTAGCCGTTTAGTTTTGGGTAAGGGGTGAGCCCTCTTTTCTGCTCAGCTTCCTCCAAACTCTTCAAGAAATGACCTGCGTATAAAAGAAATTAAAAAAGAAAAACCCTGTTGGAAACACTGAGAGGGGGGTAAATCAGTATTTCTTTTCAATTGTTATTTTTACCAGTGAGATTCTTCACAATTTAATCAGAGAAATGTATAATAATGATTTTATTAAGTATAGAAAAGATTGAATACAATAAATGATGAATGTTTGCCAAGCACCAACTTGGACTTGATGAGGCTCCGACCTCTAGGGCTTCGACCCTATCTTATCCAAGGCTCCAACCTTGCATTTAGGAGCACCAATCCCTAGGACACCAATCCCTTTTGTTTCATTTAATAGAGCAGGAGAGTAGTACTTACTTGAATGTCCTTGACATAATTCTTCACTGCACAAATGCTTCCATAATTGCTTATGTTAACGTTGACTTCACTGTTCGATCTTATGTTGACTTCAATACCAAGATCACTTCACTGCATTGTCTTGCTCACTGAGCTTCACACTGACCAAGAGAGGGTTCTTCACTGTCCAAAAGAAGGTTCATTGTGCCATTGTTTAAATGACACTACAGTCTGGTCCTTTAAGGATGTTATCAAGTGTTTGAGAGCTTTTCCAACTCTTTTTAACTTAACCCAATTCTTTTTTTAACAAATAAATTTCAGTTTCACGTTTTTCGCAAATCTTTTCTTTCTCTTTTAGTTTATTATTCAAGAAATCTCCCCTCCTTTCTGCTTCCTCCTTTTCTACTTTGAGAGAAATAAAATTCTTTCGTAATTTCTCATTTTCTTCAATGGCAGTGATTAGTAACTCATCCACATTTCCTTCGCCTTCTTGTTCAGAGTCATCATCATTTGTAAATGCCATGAATAATACTTCTTTGCTTCTAGCATAGTCATTTTCCTGATCTGACTCATCATCATTTCTTTTGTGAAAAGTGATATTTTTAGTTGATTTCTTCTTGGTGATCACGAATTCATCTTCATCAGAATCGTCTTGTTTGGAGAAGAAGTTCTTCTTGTTAAAAATTTTCTTTTTGAACATCCCCTTTTTATATTCCTCCTCGTTATCACTGTCATATTTATGAGGTCATTTTGCAGCATAGTGACCTATACTTCCACATTTAAAACAAATGAGAGGATACTTACCTTTTAGCTTGGATCATTTTCTTAGCTTTCGTACAAACTATGCAAGTTTAGATTCAGTATCGGAGTCATCACTGCTGGTATTCCAATTTCCCCCCCCCCCCCCCCCCCTTCTTTTTATTTTGAAGCTTTCAATGCTACTTCCTTGGGAAATTGGGATCTCTTTTCTCATTTCATAAGCAATGCGAATTCCATGAAGTTCATCCATTTTTAAAGTATTTAATCCGTCATTTCTTCTATGGCACTTACCTTGGAGTCAAATCTATCTGGGAGAGATCTCAAGACCTTTTGAACAATTGTGCTTTCTTCAATATTTTCTTCTAAACCTTTAAGTGAGTTGACGACTTCAGCTACTCAAAAAAAGAATGATGCAATATCTTCTTTGTCATCCATTTTAAGACTCTCAAATTGCCTTCTATGAGTTTGGAGCTTTGCCTTCTTAACTTTGGAGTCCCCGTCGTATAAAGCAATGAGCTTATCTCACATTTGTTTTGCAGAATCACAGCCCATGACTTTTGTGAATTCAGAGTCAGTGATTCCACTAATTATGGAATTTAAAGCTTTGGCATTTGCAATGTAAATTTTCCTCCCATCTTGATCAGTCCGAAGAGTGGGAGGAGCTTTGTATTCATCCAAAACAAATTGCCATATTTCAGGTCCAAGGGACATTAAATAGTAGGACATCCCTTTCTTCCAAAAACCAAAGTTTGTATCATCAAATAGGGGAATCTTTCCTATCATTTCCTGATTCTTCATTGTGACCTGTGAATCCTTCTTCCAGTTGTTAAGTTGATAATGAAGAAGTTGGCTCTGATACCAATTGTTGGAAAGACTGAGAGGGGGCTGAATCAGTATTTCTTTTCAATTGTTATATTTACCAGTTAGATTCTTCACAATTTAATAAGAGAAATGTATAATAATGATTTTATCAATGTTACTTGGGAGCGGGAGCAGGAGCGAAGCGGGGAGCGGGAGCGGGAGCGAAGCGGGGAGCGGGAGCGAAAACGGGAGCGGGGGAGCAACATCTTCAGAAGCTCCCAGTTTGGGAGCGAATCCCAGAGCATTTTTTATATAATATATATATTTTTTATATTTTGATACATATATGTCAACAAAAACATGTCGAATAATGAATTAGATATAAAAAAACATAGATTGAACCATATAACAACAATCATCTAGAAGTTATAAACTTCATCAACCACATCCACAAGTTAGTAACATAGTAACATACAACATATTGAGTCTCATGATTCATCAATCTTAAAGTTTCAAGCTTTCAAAATTCAATATATAAAATTATCATCATTGATCACCAAAGTTGTACTTGTAAGCTAAGTGTAACCATTACAAACAAATAAAAATTAACATGAAATGAAATGTTATAAAATAAATGAAAATGAAACAACTTTCAACTTTTCATGAAGCATCATATTCATAATTCATTACTAATGAGTTATAATTGCCAACTTCAAACTAAATTGTCATAATATTGTTTAAAGAAATATTCATAATAAATATGAAAAGTCAATAGTTATAAAAGCTACTAGAAACTAGAAAAGAGAAGTAAATCTGTTATTCTATTCTTATGCTTGGGCCTCTTGCCACCACGAGAAAATGTCTAATTTTTTAGTCTTGTTGGAAAAATCAGGATCTTTGTCATTAATATCACCCTCTAAGCATTAATATCCAGAGGTATCTTTGTCATTACCTCTGTATCTATATAGGGATCTTTGTCATTAATATCACCCTCTAAGCATTAACATAAGATAGAAAAAGCATCGCATGTCAAGTCAAGATTTTGTTTGAGTGATGCGTACATTTTTAGGAGGGTCATGATAGAGGAGTTTGACAACCAATGTCACTAACATCAATGTATATAGAAGGATTGGTGCTCTTGATTAAATACAAGTTCCATACGCTAATACATGACAAAATTCATTGGAAACATTGCAATACCCCAATCCTGAAATCCTGAAAAACTGATAAGTCTGCCGGGTTTTGAATGAAATCTAAAATTCTACTTTCTCCATATGAAATCCAATGAGGCCGACACCACTCTCAAACATCCTGAGTCATTTCATGGTAATGTTAAAAATTTAAGTAAAAAGATGAAAATGAAGATCAAGGAAAATGTCACTTTTACTTGATCATTAAGCTGCCCCACTCAAAAATTATTTGTTTCTTTCAAAAAAAATGCATTTCGAACATTACTACAAAAAAAAAAAAAAATTGCAAAAAAGGCAAAACGCTCCCGAAAAGGCAGGGAGTGAAAAAATTTGTAGGAAGCGCGCTCCCGAGTCGCTCCCACGCGGAGTCGGGATTGGGAGCGGGATCGGGGGGGTAACGATCCCCCGCAACATATGATTTTATTAAGTATAGAAAAGATTGAATATAATAAATGATGAATGTTTGCCTAGCACCAACTTGGACTTGATGAGGCTCCGACCTCTAAGGCTTCGACCCTATCTTATCCAAGGCTCCAACCTTGCATTTAGGAGCACCAACCCCTATGACAACAATCAGTTTTGCTTCTTTTAATAGAGAAAGAGAGTAGTACTTACTTGAATGTCCTTGACATAATTCTTCACTGCACAAATGCTTCCATAATTGCTTATGTTGACATTGACTTCACTGTTCTATCTTATGTTGACTTCAATACCAAGATCAATTCACTGCTTTGTCTTGGTTACTGAGCTTCACATTGTCCAAGAGAGGGTTTTTCACTGTCCAAAAGAAGGTTTATTGTGCCACTGTTTAAATGACACTACAATCTGGTCCTTACAGTCAATTGTCACTTAATCCGAATCCTGAAAGACAGCGTTACTGCACAGTCCAAGATACAGTTCTTTGTCTCAAAAAATCTGAGTTATGTTAGTAGTACATAATCACCAGTCTGTGTAGGAAGAGCTACCCAAATCTAGTGTATAAGAACCACAGTCCTGTAAAGAGTGCCGAGAGACAGTCCTGTAATGAATGATGAACACAGTCCGAGCTACTGATTAGGTGAATCTTCCCTGTCTGAGTTGTTGTGTGAGCACACAGTCCATAGTCTGAGCACCACAGTCCACAATCCGAATTCTGTTCCACCACAATTCTCACAGTCCACAGTCTGAATTTTGTCACTGTAATAAGGTCGAAAATCTATCCTGTAAATATGTACCAATCCAACGTGTAAGAGTCCTAGACCAAATCTGAGATATAATCCACCAACCCAAGATAAATGTATTACTTGCAGTTTCCTCAAGATTCACAAGATGTGCATCTTCAGCTTGTTGTCTTTCCTCTGTGTGGATGATCGAACTGATGAGTGAAGAATGAATATGTATGCTTAATATATAGTGTTCAAGTCTCTACAAATAGTCTGACATGAGTAGGCCAGTATAGGTCGGCTCATTGTCCAAAATAATATCCTTAGCTTAAAAAAATTATATCTCCCAAACTATTTGGAGTTTCGGGCCAAGTAAAAGCTCATTGGAAAGGCAAAATTAAGCTCCAAAAGATGGTATAGGTAGCATATTGAGAGGTTGCCTTTAAGGTAGTGAAAAACATTTTTAATGTGATTGGTCATCAATTAGTGCAGAATTGGAGGTAGGACAGAATGGTTTCATGGAGAGTAAGGCCATTTGGAAATGTAAGGCTCCATGATGACATTTACTAGGAGAGCTCAATAATATATATTTCATCAATGACAATTATTGACCAACAAACACTACGCTCTGTTGTGAAAACCAAGAGTAGGTACAAAAAATAAAGGTTAAATAAACTTATTTATAAACTTTGAAATATTTAAAATATTAAAATAAAATATTATATTTACAAAAATTTAAAATAAAATAACGCAAATATCATTTACAAAGTTTTACAATGTAACTAGCAATTCAAATGGAAAATTTATAGATTAAAGCTCAAATAATTTAGGAAATTTAAATTTAATCAAATTTTCCTCTATCTGAAGTTCATAAACTCTGGCAAAAATTGTCAGATAAGTCCTTCAAGTAAAATAGAGTGGATTCTCCCACTTAATCACTCAAGAGTTGGTTAACTTAAGCAAAAGCATCCCCTTACGCTTGAGATTTGATTCAGTTAAATGTTTTCTACACAACTCAAAAAAAAAATTTGTTAGGCTCAGATGAGACATGAAAAATATAATGGAAGAAAAATCTAGCAACTTAAACAAAAGCACACTAGCCACTTCCAATCCTAAAATATTTTCTAGATCTAATTACCAGTAGAAGATAACTACACGTTAATAATTCCATGTCAGAAAGTGAAGTGATAAAGATACTCACTAGTAGAAAAGTAAGCTCAAGAATTCATTACCATATCCATAAGAGAACCCACAATATTAAAATATATCACCCCAAAGACTTGTGTATTATTATTTCAAAATAGAGAGAGCTTCAAGACCAAAATGCCATAGCATGGCATCAAAAGAAGTTACAATTAGGAGAATATGCTTCCTTATATAGAAAAAATGAGAGCTCTAAAGGCTCTTTCAAGTGAAAATGGCTAGTTCCATGTAAGTGCACAAATTTGACTTGATCTTCGTTGATTAAATGCTTGATCCATGTCAAAATAATCTCCACCATTGATTACTTGAAAAAAAATCGAATTCCTTAATGGTGCCTTTTTTCTTGGTCGAAGAAATATTTTTTTCCGACTTTTTCTCCTCAAAAAATCCCCAGTCACTTAACCAACTTGGACCATAAATTTGATTTTCATTAAAAAATAGATTTTTCTGGGAATTAATTCCTCTTTTTTGGACCAAAAATATTTTCTTGAACTTTTGCGTGCTTGATTTGTGGAGATTCCCTTCTTGTAAAGTGCACATTCCCTTTTTTAATATTTTTCACTTGGAAAAAAATTATTTTTCTCTTATTTTTATTTTCTAACCAATTTCCAGCTAATTATTTAACCACTTTTTTGCCGAAAAACCAAAAATGAAAATAATTTTTTTATTAAATTAATTAATTTTTTGGCTTAGGATTTAATTTGTTTTGGCCAGAAAAATTAATTAATTGATACTAAAGGGTATTAATATTTTTTTCCACCCTTAAATATTTAAGCCATAGTGTCTAAATATGAGGGACCATGCACCAAAAAAATTTTACATCAAGATATTACAATTAATTCAACCCTTGAAAGGGGAAAACAACTTTAGACATAGACTCTTAATAATTTACCCAATTTTGCAACTCAATATGATCTAGTAGACTAAGTGACATGTAATAAAACAATTTAGCCATCTAGCTTAAATTATTCCCAAATCACTTTTATAAAAAACTCTACTAAGAACATTAGGACTCACCTAAGACCTTGACGATAAATTTCACCCTAGCTTTGGGGTAAAGCTTGAAGGAAAAACTCTGTCGATCATCCATGTTTAGAAACACAGATAATTAGTGAGACAAAAAACCTCCTAGGATAAAATTCGTCACCAAAATAATAGGTTTACCTAGGTTGTCACATAATTAAACGGTCATACTAGTCATTTACAATAAAATTGCAAAATTTAGGTTTACAATTCTTATGAACTAACAATTGACGATGATGAATCTTGGATATTTGATTTCTCAAACACGAAGAAATTCCTTTGCAAAATTGTGTACTGCTATAGGGTAGTTGACATGGAGTGGTTAACAAGATCAATTGCTCAATTTTTGCTATCAATAAATTCTCATCAAACAAAAGATTTTCCCAGTTGGGTTCCCTAGTAAAAAAAAATTGTCTTGAATTGTGTGACTGTGTTTTATTTCTGTTCCTAATTTCGTTGCAAATTGAGTAGAGAAATTCTATGTTTGTTTTAAAAAGAAGTGTTTTTCAGATTGTTCTTATCAACCGATCAGAATTTCGTGGAAATTCTACAGATGTTGGATCAAACAGTGCAGGCAAAGTAGCACACACTGGGGGCTTGATACATCATTATGATTGCTCTATCTAAACAACTAGATTACCAATTATGTGCCCCATGCAGTGTTGCAATTCTCATGAACTCATTCAACATTGCAATGCAAAATCCTTGAGCATTGATATAAGCACAGTGAAACTAAATCGATCCATTTCATATCATTGTCTCATCATCAATATCACATAGCTCAATAAGCTATCAAAACAGTCGTTAAGGTAGCAAAAACTTGAGACGTGATATAATGTTAGGCTTGATCCATCCAAACACCTACGACTGCTGATTATTTGTTCTTTTGTAGTGTTGCAAACTTCGTGAATTTTTCAAGTACAAATCCAGTTCCTTGACTAGACATTGGTAATAGCCATTAAAAATACGATCAAGCCAAACCATTTTGTCATCAATAATTAATAGACTGATGAGTTATGCTGGCAGATTCTCCAATAACACAAATGGCATTTGCAGTTGCCACTTTTCAAAATATAACAAAAAAAAAATAACAAAGGATATACGCAAATTTTTAATCATTCTCCCTCTGCCCTAGAATCACATCAACCATGGTTGCAGACACTGAATTTAATAAAAGTCCTTAAAATATACATTAGAAGTTGCAATGTTTAATATTCACAATGAAACAAGAAAAGCCATTTAAACTTCCACAAGCATTAATAGCAACATCTAAAGAAATATTCATGCAGTAGAATACTCAGCAATTAACAATAATGATATATATATATATATATATATAATGATAAAAATATGAAGGATGCTTCCAGATGAGAGCTAAATACAACCCGTGCCTCTTGGTGAATGG
>APFE030293227.1:25423-47661 GCA_000404065.3 Pinus taeda | reverse complement strand
TTGTGGATGGCTAGGGGCAACAACACTTCCATCTTTATGATTGTGAGTGGTAGGCTTCCTTGTTGCCATAATTTTACTTTCCATTTTTCTTGCCAACCTGAATGCCTTCTCTAATGAATTTGGTTCCCAAAGGCGAACCTCATGTTGGACATTATCTTTTAAAGTCCCTATGAACACATCAATCCTATGCTCCTCTAAAGTATCTTTTACCCTTATATTCAATTTTTGGAAGTCCTCAATGTGCTCCATCATTGAACCCTTTTGTTTGAGATTTATCAATTAGCTAAAAAATGTGTTGCTTTTTGTATCCTCATAATGCGCTATCATTTCATCCGTAAAAATAGCCCAAGTGACAATTTGTTTACGAGAGAAAAGCCATCGATACCATACAAACTGATTTGGTTCCAAATATAAAGTTTCAATGCATACCTTTTGTGCGTTTTGCACATTATGGAGATCAAAAAATTGCTTCATCTGTAGTATCCATGTTCTGGGATCCTTGCCATCAAACTTCCTCATATTGATCTTTGGAACATGGTGGTTCTTCGATCCAACGTTAGAGTCTATGAAATCACGATTAACATTTATTTTTTTCTCATCATGAGTTTCCTTTACTACCCTTTTGCCATACTAAGCATTTCTTGTAGAAACTTTGTCAAATCTGTCTTCAAATATTCCATGCCTGTCTTCAAATCTGTCTTCAAATCGTCCATCTTAGCTTCCACGCTATCCATATTAGTTTCCACGCCGTCCATCTTAGCCTCCACATTGTCCATCTTAGCTTCCAAGTCATTCATCTTAGCTTCTACGCCTTTCTTTTAACCATCCATCTTCTACGTCTTTCTTTAAACCATCCATCTTATTTTCTGTTACCTTTTGTGCGAGTGAAATTTGTTGCACTTGGTTTCGTAATACTGATATATCATGTTGCATTTCTTCCTCTTCTTCATGAGTCATGCTAGAGCTTTCAGGCTGCTTAGTAGGTGTTTCCATTTTCTTTCTGCGGGGCATCAATTTACTGATAATAATACTTCACTGTGCCCTTTGAATTCCTTCAAACTAATTTTTCAAACCAAGCTTATGCAAAAATTTAAAAAACACACACACACACACACCTTTTTTCACTTTGTAGGAGCTTGATATTGAATCTGATGTACCTCTGTTATTTTGGATCTCCAGTTCTAAAATCATGATCTATAGTAGCCCTCTGCGTCCTCTTTCCAATGCCACCAGCCTTATCGAAATTGGATTCTCCAAGGAATAGTTATGCCAAATCTCCCACGGTGACCTGATTATAGACTAGTTCAGTAGAGTGAACTTGTACGATGTGTCACGTGTCACCGTTTCGACCTTAGTACCTGAAACTGATACAAAGAAAACTAAAGTCTGTCCTCTTTCTGAAACTTCTTATGAGATTTCAATCTGATTCTCAAAACAAAAGTTATGAAAAGTTTCCCTAGGTCACTAGTTTGGAATGTAATTCGAGAGTCTGCAGAAACGCAAATTACTCAGATCATATCTCCACAAATATAGCAGGTGAAGCTCTAAAATTTGGACCTGAAGTTCAGAACTATTTCGGCCCAAATGGGTTTTTTTTAGCTTCTAAAACGTCGCAGAAAAAAAAAAAATTATAGCGCAAATTCCACGATGACTTGTTTGGAGCAGCGAAACCCTGGAATCCAAAGCTCTAATACAAAATCTTATGAACCAGCTCACAAAAAGATAGAAAAGATAGATGAACACCTTAGAAGTAAGCCTCTTCGAGGGGGCAACCTCTTTTACATTACACAAATGAACAATTCTTCAATGACTCAAATGACAAAACCTCCTTTCCATATATAGGAGTCTAAGGGTTCACAATATAACCAAGATGACCTAACAATAATAATATAAAGGCACAAAAATAACAATAGTGGGATTCTATGGGGCATAATAATAGCAATATGGGGGCAATAGGGGCACAACAATAACAATAAGGGATACAATGACAATAGTAATGGGGGAATCACTAGTATTATAGGGCCCTAAAAAATTCCTTACTAGTCGCGAACAACGATAATCTCCCACACCTGAGTGATCATGATTTCAAGTTAAAAGGGATGAATGGGATTGTGATGGAAGAATTTTAAAATCTTCGCAAAATGCAAAGAATTATTTGTTGCAGAGTAAATGTAATTAACATAAGTTTCTCCTTCTATTCAAAGAAATTTGTGGTAGCAGAACATTAGTCGGGGTCGACCCCTCAAAACCTTTCTCTCATTCCTTTGACTTTGAAAATAAAGACCAACCCTGACTTTGTGTCTAGCCCTGCTGGATAGTCGGCAGTTGGGTCAACGACGAAGAGTTTCGTGAGTGAGGGAATAAATGATCCCAACTTTAAGTTGGGAGTGACATTGGTTGGTGAATAGAGCGAAGGATCTGACCCCTAACCATTATGGAACTTGCAAAGAGTTTGGAAGTGTGTATACATTGCTCCTTGAAGGTTCAATTCAAAATTTTCAAAGGAAACAAAAGTGAAGTGAAAGGTTTGTCCTTCGTGAAAAATTTTAGAGTGAGAATGCCTAGAGGTATTCTCTTGAGTTTTTTTTTGTGTTTAAATTTTCTAAAGAGAAAAGAAGGGGTGATCCAGGATACTTTCACTTGTAGATGTATGAAAAGAATCACATGCAAAATTGTAGCTTAACACTGAGATTTAATGTGCACACAAGAAAAGAAGAATAAAACACATAAAAGGCACAAAAAGAAGACACCAAGGCTTGATAACGGAGTTCATCCAATTCAGACTATGTCTCCAGGCCCAGCTCAACAATGGGGAGGCCTTTATATTAAATGACATGAAAGAAAAGAATTACAATCATCAATTGCATACAAGAGGCTTATACCTCCATTCTGACCAATGGCCGTGAGATGGAGACCTCAAATGGAGAAGTGGGCAACATCAAAGCATCTGTGGCGCTAAAAGGGGATGAAAACATCTGAACTTGTCCCAATAGACAAAAATGTGCTATCGACCTCCTGCCAAACGAGAGCTATGTTGCAAAATACCTCCTCCCGTGCTCTTTCCATTTATCATGTTTTTATAATTGGTTTGTGGACAAAATCCCATTTAAATTGGGGTTGTCTGGTTCACAATAGAGGTCAGTGGTGTGGAAAGATTGGTGGGCGTAAATAACCCATAAAACAATCTTTTATCATTGGGGTGATTAAAGACTTAAAAATCCCAAAAAAAACACTGAAAATCCAACCAAAAACAATTTACCTGGACTTAAAAATTTATCAAATCAGGCTTATATTCTTATCGGGTTCGAGCTCGAGATCGCAATTGGCATATAGGGGTGTAATAGTCCTGTTACTCGAGGACTGCCGACCACCGATCGTCGATCGCTGATATTGGTGTCAGCCGATCGGATCGGCATCCCACTTACATATCGGCCCGATGTCCCGATAACGATCCCACCGATCGATTTATCATCGATCGCTCTGCTTTCTCCGATATCACCAACATATATATGTAGATGGACTTCCTCCGATCCACCGATCTGATTTAATCGGAGATCGGCAATCGAGGGTTCCACTGCGCCTTTCTTAAGTCCACCTCCATGAATCCTCCGATTGTGATTTTTCCTTTAAGGCTTAAAACCCATTTTTAAAGGAAAATCCTCATTTTCTTAAGGAACAAAGCAACCTTCCTTTCACGATAACTTCATCATCTGGACTTGGATTGAAGTATTGTTCGTGTCAGTTGAATCAAGATGACGAGATCTATGCTCTGGTCCTAAGTTGACTTCATTTTGAGCACTTTGATTTCTGAGCTTTTCCATGCCATTGTATCTAAAGATCGACCTGGATCAATCCTCCCCATTGAGGAGCTTTTGGACCGCCAATCTTTTCATTAGTCAATTGGCAAGTGAGGGAATTGTTCTCTCACTTTCTCTTTCTCCAGCAGTCTGACCTTGCCAGGGTGTATTCCCTTGAAACCAACTCGAAGGTATTCTACATCTCCTCGCCGTGAAGTCCTGGTTCTTTTGTCGAGGATGATGTCTTCAGGCAACTCATCAAGATATTCTAGTGCAAAGGCATCGAATATAGGAATTGTGCCCTCCTCATCAGTGTCCATGATCAACGATGGTTCATACAGCTTTAGGTTCTCCACATTCACTACTGAGTACATTTGCATATATACCGGAAAGTCAAGACGAAAGGCATTGTTCCCGATTTTCTCCAAAATGGTGAATGGTCCATACTGGATTGGTCGCAACTTCCTTCCTTCTCCCTTCATCCTGTGTTTGTTGATGTGGAACCACACTCTGTCGCCCACTTGGAATTAATGGTCGACTTGGCGTTTATCATGTCAATCCTTGTAACGGGCTTGACTTTTCTCCAATTGCTCTTGCAATTCTTGGTGAATCAATTGGATTCGCTGAATGAACTGTTGAGCTTTGTCCCTATCATTACGTCCACTAGAGCCATGTTCCCTTCCAAAGACCAAATCGAAAGGGTCCTTTGGTAGGTAACCAAAACATGTCTCGAATGGTGAATGCTGCATAGGTGAATGCACTTCTTGGTTGTAGGAATACTGTACATAGGGTAGATGCTCATCCCACAACTTGGGATATTTCCCACAATAGCCTCGTAACAAGTGTACCATGGTATGATTTACAACCTCTATCTGTCCTTTAGTCTGTAGGTGAAATGTTGTGCTTCTTTTCAATTTGGTGTCCATCATCCTCCACAAGTTGGTCCAAAACTCTCCAAGAAAGTGAGAGTCCCGATCTGACACAATTGAAGTGGGTAATCCAAAGTGGACCCAAACATGCTGAAAGAAAAGAGTAGTCCACTCTGCAATAATCTACTTTTTACAAGGCATAAGAATACACATCTTGCTAAAAAGGTCAATGACGACATACAAATAGTCATGACTCTTTCTAGACAAAGCTAAACCTCCTACAAAGTCCATTGACACACTTTCCCATGGACGACTCGGAATAGGGAGTGATGTGTAGAGCCCGAGTTTTCTATTAGAGGGCTTTGAAACAGAACACATCATAGAACCCTTTACATAGCGAGTCACAATGTTTTTCATATGAGGAAAAAAACAAAATCTTTGTACATGACATAACGTCTTTTTGACACCAAAGTGTCCAGACACAAGAGAGGTGTGAGCCTCTCAAATTACATGTACTCTTTCTCCTGTGGGAATACACAATTTACCAGGGTGATACAACCATTTCCCCTGCAAGTGATAATTGTCCAGTTGTGAACCATGGGTTAGTTTTGCATAAACCTCCTTAAAGTCATCATCATTAGCATATTGTTCAACATAACTCTCAAAAGATAATGAAGCATTATGAAAAATAACAGAAGCAGAAATAGGAGGGCGAGATAGCATATTGGCCACTTTATTTCTAGTACCCTTCTTATACTTTATTACTAGATGAAACCATTGAAGAAATCCCATCCACTTGAAATGACGAGATTGCTGCAACTTGGTTTGTGACTAAAGGTACTGCAAGCGCTGATGATCTATATGGATGATGGTCTCCTTGCCGATCAGGTAGTGTTTCCACTTTTTCACACTCTGCACCAAGGCATAAAGTTCCTTGTCATAGGTGGGATAGTTTATCACAGCTTGAGAAAAATTCTCAGAATGGTAACAAATCGGCTTCTTTTGCTGCATCAGTACAACTCCCATGGCATAACCGTTGGCATCGGTTTCGATCTTGAATTCCTGTTAGAGATCGAATAAGGCTAAGACTGGCGCGATGCTGATCTTTTCCTTCAATGTCTCGAAGGACTTCGATTGTCTTCATCCCCATTGGAAGACATGTTTCACACTTGTCAAGGTGTGCTACAATAACAGATAAATTAGCAATAAATCTCCTCCAATACTGGACTGCACTTAGAAAGCTACGGACCTCGGTTACACTAGTAGGCTTAGGAAAATTTACAATTGCTTCAACTTTAGAGGGGTCAATTTTTAACTGAACATGACCAACAATATGACCTAGGTAACCCAAAGAGGTTTTCCCGAACTCACACTTTGACAATTTTACAAAGATTTTTTCTTTCTTCAGTACATCAAAAGCTTTCTTTACATGACTCACATGTTCAAACCAACTCTTACTAAAAACTAGTGTATCATCTAAATACACAAGAACAAACTCATCAATGAAAGGCTAAAATATATCATTCATAACCCGCATAAAGGTGGTTGGAGTGTTGCAAAGCTCGAATGGCATTACCATCCATTTGAACAGCCCCTGCTTGGTCTTGAAGGTGGTTTTCCACACGTCCTGCTCCGCAATTCTGACCTGGTGATAGCCACTGCACAAACCCAACTTTGTGAAATAAACAACACTTTTTAATTGGTCTAACAAATCATCTATGCGTGGAAGGGGACAATGATTTTTAACCATTATCTTTTTAAGCCCATGGTAATCCACGCACATTCTCCATCTACCATCTTTCTTTGGCAATAAAACAATTGGCGAACCACACAGAGAGGTGCTCGGCCTGATGACGCCTTGGTCCAACAGTTCCTCCACTTGTCTCTTGATTTCTTCCATCTCAATCGCTGACATCTTGTACATGCCAATATTTAGCAGAGGGGCATCATGCTGTAGATGGATTTCATGTTGGATTTCCCTCTTTGGAGGTAATCCCTTCGGTTCCTGAAATAGCTCGTCATAATTAGAAATCAATTCAGTCAATTCCTATTTATGCTCTTCATCGCAGCCCTAGAATGCATCAGCAAATTCTGCCTCTTTCTCCCTTACAACCATAAGCATGCATCCTTTACTAGAATTCACCAGTCTTTTCATTTGTCCAGTGCTTACAAGGTTGGCATTAATTTTATTTTGATGAGCCCTCACTACATATTCTACCCCATCCTTAGTGATTTGATATTTGTTCTCATGACGGAAAAAGACTACCTTTCTATCAAACAGGTATGGTCTCCCTAACACCATGCCACAGATATCCAATGGTATTACATCCAACTCTACTTTGTCTACTAGCTTAGATGCAATTACAAATTTGACCTTGCATTGGGTTACGTTCAATTTCACTTTATCATGTATCTATCCCAACGGATAAGGTTTCAGGTGCAGTTTTTGTCTCTAAGCCAAGCTTCTTTACCAGGGATTCTGCAATTAAGTTTGCTTAGGACCGAGTATCAAACAAAGTTTCAAATTTGGTATGATTTACTACAACTTTGATATGAAATAATTCAATCCTTTTCCAGTCATTCGAAAGAGACTCATCTATAAAATTGGTGCCTTCATGCGATTTAAAATTAGTTGGAGGTGTAAGAGTACCTTTTGTTCCTGTTGCTGTGATCAGCGCTTCATCTCCAGAATCCGATCCAAGGTCTTGCTATGCCACTACCATTGTCTTCTGCTTCCCTTTTCCTCCATACTTCTTTGGACGCTTTTCTGGGTGTTGCTTCCAAAAGTGATTGTCATCGTGGCCTTCCTTCTTGTAGTGATTGCAATAAGGCCACTCTCCTTCTTTGGTTGTTGTTGTTTTATTCTCCTTCCCTTTCCATTTCTCTTTGGATTTGCCATTGGGAGTTTTGAACGGTGGCTTTCTGGACTGATCATCTCTTTCATTCTTGCCCCTATTCTCAATATAAATTGCTTTTACGCTGGCTGAATCTATAGTGTTTGGTTCAAACAATAACAATGAATGCCTCATATAACTATGCAGTGAGCCAATATACTTAGTTGCAACTTCAGGTGCATCAAGTGCAATACCCAAATTTAGTGCTTGCTTCCTAAATTCTTCTGTAAAACTCTGGACATCCTGCCCTTTGCCTTGCCTTAAATATTGCCAATTCACCAAAGCTTTTTGCTTGTGTCCTAAGGGACAAAATTGTTCCTTCAATGCAGAAGTAAAATCAGACCATGAGGAAAAGAGCTTACTCACATTATTACTGCTCTGCAATTTTCTCTCCCACCAAACGAGAGCTGTGCTACTCAACCGTAGAGAGGCCAGCTGGATATTCACCTCATCCTCTACGATTTGGTGAATCCTACAGTAGAACTCAATCTGCCTAATCCAATTGTTAAGCTCTCTGCGTTACTTTCACCATTAAACATAGGAAGATCAAATTTAACATCTAATTTAAAAAAAGTTTTCTTAGATGCATCCTTTGGATTTCTATGATTATGGTGGTGAGAGGAAGGAGAGCCTTCACCCGTAGGAGGAGAAGGAGGGGGTTCTTCTCCACCATTCCCATGTGCTAAACCTTGTCATTTTGGATTCCTCTCTTATGCTTTCTCCAATCTTAAAACCAGTTGATTGATGTTCTCTACCATGAATAGAAATTCTTTTTGAAATTATGCTCCTCTTTAAGATGAGCTTCATCTTCTGCCATGTTTCTCCTTAGAGGTGCATGCCCTGCTTCTGAATCGAAAGATTCTAGTTCCCCTTCGCCTCTTTGAAGCCTGCATCTATGTTAGCATACAAACATGAAATTCACATCTAAAAAAACCTGCTCTAATACCACTTGATCCAAGATACTTTCGCTTGTAGATGTATGAAAAGAATCACATGCAAAATTGTAGCTTAACACCGAGATTTTATGTGCACACAGGAAAATAAGAAGAAAACACATAAAAGGCACGAAAAGAAAACACCAAGGCTTGATAATGGAGTTCGTCCAATTCGGACTATGTCTCCGGGCCCAGCTCAACAATGGGGAGGCCTTTATATTAAATGGCATGAAAGAAAATAATTACAATCATTAATTGCATACAAGAGGCTTATACCTCCATTCTAACCAATGGCTATGAGATGGAGACCTCAGATAGAGAAGTGGGCAGCATCAAAGTGTCTGTGGCGCTAAAAGGGGCTGAAAACATCTGAACTTGTCCCAGCAGACAAAAATGCGCTATTGGCCTCCTGCCAAACGAGAGTTGTGCTGCAAAATGCCTCCTCCCATGCTCTTTCCATCTATTGTGTTTTTATAATGGTTTGTGGACAGAATCCCGTTTAAATTGGTGTTGTCTGGTTCACAATAGAGGTTGGTGGCGTGGAAGGATTGGTGGGCATAACTGACCCATAAAACAGTCTTTTATTGTTGGCGCAATAAGACTCTAAAAATCCCAAAAAAAAACATTGAAAATCCTACCAAAAACCATTTACCCAGACTTAAAATTTATCAAATCAAGCTTATATTCTTATCAGGTCCGAGCCTAAGATCGCAATCGGCATATTGGGGTGTAATAGTCCTGTTACTTAGGGATTGTCGATTGCTGATATCGGCGTCGGTTGATCGGATCGGCATACCGCTTACATATCAACCCAGTGTCCCGATAACGATCCCGCTAATCATTTTATCGCCGACTGCTTTGCCTGCTCTGAGATCACCGACATATATATGTAGATGGCCTTCCTTCGACCCGATTTCCCTACGATCCGCCAATCCGATTTAATCGGAGATCGGTGATCGGGGGTTCTAATGTGCCTTTCTTAAGTCCGCCTCCATGAATCCTCTAATTGTGATTTTGCCTTTAAGGCTTAAAACCCATTTTTAAAGGAAAATCCTCATTTTCTTAAGGAATAAAGCAACCTTCCTTTCGTGATAACTTCATCATCTAGACTCGGATTGAAGTACCATTCACGTTGTTGGAATCATGATGATGAGATCTATGCTCTGGTCTTGAGTTGACTTCATTTTGAGCACTTTGATTTCTGAGCTTTTCCATGCCATTTTATCTAAAGATCCACCTGGATCAAGGGGATACCATGTTGTTGTTGCATTAAGAAATCACATTTCTTCTTTAAATTATTATCATTTTCTTGACCTAGGTTAGAATTATAGGCATGTCCAATTTTGAGGGAATATTATTTCTATCTCTATAATTCATTGTTCCATAAATGTTTTGTAAGGGTGAGACAAAATTAAGAGAGCTATCATAAACATTGAGACTTGTAATAATGTTGGAGGTTCTCTTTACCTAGGGATTCTTGAGCTATCATTAACCTTGGGATTTGGAACAAAGTTGGAGTTTATCCTTTGGTGGAGATTCTCTATTTTTTCTTCATCACTTGACAAGTGAGAGAACGAGTAAATAATAATGGAGACTGTTATAATTTCTATTGGAAACCACTTTCTCTCCACCTTCAAGCTATTTGTAACCACCTTGATTGTAACACATTAAATAAGCATGAACAATTTAATATAGTTGCAAAAAAGAAAATTCGATTTTATTCAATATTTTCTATAGTTTTGAACAACACTAATTACTTAAAAAAATGTAACACAGATGCAAAAGGGAGTAATCTTTAAGTTTGACTTTTTAGAGTTTCTCGGGATTTTTTATCGGAAATTCGATAGAACAATTTTGTGGCCAAATTTTGATTTATGTTGTTTAAACTCGTTTTTTGACTACATATATGGATTCAACATCCTTAAAAATCCCATGGGAACTTCAATAGTTAAGAGCTCACTTGTCAAAATTGTGATTTTAATGAATCTCTATAATATTCTAAACAAATTAGATCAGATAATAAACCATAAAACTTTCCAAAAAATCGCACTTAAAAACCACTGAGATACAAAAGTCAAAATTAACTTTTATTGAATATTTTATATAACTTTAAACCACTCTAACTACATTAATGTTTTTTTTGGTTAACATAAATACAAAAAATTGAATTAGCTTTTATTCAATATTTTTTTAATGGCTTTAAACAACCCTACTTACCTTTTATTCAATAATTTATATGCCTTTAAACAACCCTACTTACCTTAAAACGAACCCACCTTTAAGAATAACCTAACTCATACAATAGAATTATTTTCAAATTTTGTTACAAATAAAAATACTCGGTAATAGTAATTGCATTTTTTCTGAAAAATATAGGATTTTTTTGCAACGCTTGAAAAGAAAAGTAAAAGATCCTTCTTGGTTACTATTTAAAAATATTATTTTATAGTATGTCAAATGTAGCAAGGCTGCATAGCTAGTGTTTCTTGCCTCTTAGCTTAATTATTGAACTTTGAAAGGTATGGACGAATTCTTAGATTTAAACAAGGGCTTACTTTAAATATAGTTAAATTAAAGTAAAAAACAACAAAGATATAATAGAAATTGGTCCATTTTTCCAGATTATATCATGTGTAGTGGACTATACCATAGGTGTAGATTAAGAAGTATTCATGGTGTGGCCCTGTTACAAGAGCACATATTAAATATGATTTATGATAACAAACAACTAGGTCAAAGATCGTTCACTAGTTTGAAATCAATACTAGAAAAAAAGGAATATTAACTCGGACTGATATGAAATATTATTTTTGGCATTATCATTAATTTAAGACTCATTTCCATCAATATTTGTTGCAAATGATTAATTTCTCATGATTTTGAATAGTCCTCTTAGCACAGATTAAATGAAGGGATTCTCACAAGGGTGAAGAAGTGAGATTCAAACTAGGAAAATGAATAATGTAGCATTGATCATCACTTTTGGGAATTTCACCAAATAACTAGGATTTCCTAACAAGTCATCCATCTCAACACTCCTTTGGCTCAAGTGCACTTAACTTTGAAGTTCACTTGATACTCAAACCTACTTAACTTGCTAGCCCATTTGTAAAACCTTAACAAGTATTGTGCTATATGAGCTATTCAATTAGAAATCCCTAGATCTTTTATTTATTGAGAAACTTTTATAATTCAAATATAAAAATAATATTCTAACATAAATATACACATCTATAACAAACTAATTAATAACTACGAGTCAATTTTTTTACTAAATATAATATGTTACAAAGTCATTACGAACAATAATCTAAAAATATTCATAATAATAATCAATAATATCATAAACAATATAACAAAGAAGCTAAAAAAAAGTTATGGAAAAGAAGAAGAAGAAGAATGACACTTGAAGTTGACACCAAATTGACAATATAACCAATATCTTACACTAAATATATCATTAAAACAATATAACTAATATTTTAATATATAAATATTTTATTGTTAAAAAAACCAAAGTACTTAACAATATTTAGTGACTCATTTACGTGATTACAAGGATTGTTTAATTAAATTAGAATTGGTGAAAATGTTTACTCTTTCTTAATCTTCTTTATTATATAAGTTGGTTGAGATAAATTTTATTTTCTTTATCATTTTTTGAAATGTCAATTTAGTTTTTTCTTAATTTTAGTGATTTCAATCATTTTAAAATAAGTTAAAAATTATCGAATTAAAAATTTTGTAATTGAATTTTTCTAAAATAAAACACAAAATAAATAAAATAATCAATAACTTTCCAAAAATATCGCATTAAATTAAAATTTCTTATTAATCAAAATAACATGTGAGATTTTTTTATTAAAATGTTTAAAACAAATTTGGATATATATATATATATATATTATATATATATATATATTATATTATATATATATATATATATATATATTATATATATATATTACGTAATTTATATAAAAAAAATGTATAATTAAATTAGAGTTGAGATAGTGTAGGGTTGAAAGTTTAATTTACAACATGCAGTTTGTTTTGTTGTCCTTGTCTCCATGGTCTATTTTGAAAACACACTAGCTCCTTGCACTTGACCAAATAAATCGTCAATACTTGGTAAAGGGTATTATTTTTGATAGTTAGTTTATTCAACTGACAGTAATCAATGCATAGCCTCAAAGTTCCATCATTTTTCTGTACAAACAATACAGGGCTCCCCAAGGGGACACACTGGGATGAATGTAACATTTATCAAGCAGTTCTTGATGTTGCATTTTGAGTTTTATTAACTTAGGTATGCTCATGCGATAAGGAGTTCTTGAAACATGAGCTGCTCCAGGGACTAGTTCAATCGTGAAATCCATATCACGTTTAGGTGGTAATCTAGGAATGGATTCAAGAAAAACATCAACAAAATCTTGAATGACCAGAATATTTTCCATGGAGGTGCTTTTACTCTTGGAATTTGTATATCCTACTTGGACAACATAAATCTGGCAACCCTTCCTAATGCAGTTTCCTAGCTGGCTAGCAGTAATAGAACTCAACATAATATTTTTGTTGATTCCTTGTATTTCCTTTCTCTACCCTGACTCAGTAACGTAACTAACATATTTTTCCTTGTAATCAACTAAGGACAAGTGTCCTTCCAACCAATCCATTCCTATCAGTACATTGTACGAACCGAAAGGGAGTATATTTAGATCAACATGAATCGGTTGTCCTGAAATGGTTATAGGACAACGCTCTGTTTTCACACTTACCCTTCTCTTTGCCCCTGTCGCTAATTGAACTAACCAAGGTTTTTGAAACTACTACTTTGCAGTTGGCATCTCTCTACAACCTTAGGACCAACATAGCTTAGGCTAGCACCTGGATCAAACAAAACAAAGACAAGTTGATTAGTGATCATACCTTCACACTAAATCATGGTGGGCCGGTACTCTGCCTGATGATCATCAAGTGCAACATTAATTCTGGGCATGCTCCTTGCCACCCCCAACCTCAAAAGCTTCTTGCATGTTTGAAAGTTGTTATGTTTTGGCCCTATGCAAGCAGTTTTTGTAATAATGGGGTTCTCCACATCCCCAACATTGCAGGGGTTGTTTCTATTGTTGATCATTAATAGGTTTATTAATCCCTTCCAACTATCCATTTTTAGTGGATGTTGGAACCTTTGACTGATTTCTTGCTGGAAATTTACTGAAGGATATTTGTTGTAGATTCCTTCCATTGGTAGATTTTGTCTGTCTATTTGGGGGTAAATTCCTCCCCCTTTGGCTCAATCCTCCTTTTTATCCCTCACTTTTCTATTTCATTTGCTGATAACATATACGGTCTTTTCGCACTGCATCATCCATTGTTCTTGGGTAATCGAATTCTAGCTTTTCCTTCATAAAGTTGGGTAGGCTACTAATAAAACGTTGAATCTTGGCATTTTCTTCTTGCATATACAGCATATACCATAATAAGGTAAATCATTTCACATATTCATCCATGGTCAAGGATCCCAACGTTAAATCATGGAACTCCTTTGCTTTTTCATTATAATAATGCTCAGTTTAATATGTATCTTTAAAATGCTTTTGAACTTCTTTCCATGTAACCTACTCTTCATCAATTTTTCTCACAGTTTTGACTTCCTCCCACCAAAGGGTGGCCCTACCCCTTAATTGATAAACTTCCAGTCGTGCCTTAAGTCTGTTATTATAGTCATAAATATGAAAGTATTTATTCATGTCAATTAACCGTGCTTCCACTGCTTCTTCAGTCTCTCCTCCAAAGAGTGATGGTTTTATCTTTTTGAATTCTTCTTTTAATTCCAATTTCAGTCTTTTTATTTACGTCGGTCATAAACATTATCAGAATGCCCTTCTTCCTCGTCCTCATGTCTTTCTCCCGATTTTGCATTATCTTCCCCTTGATGGATTGTTGTGGTTTTCTCCACATTACTAGCATTAGGGTCTGTTCCCCGTTGATTCTGTCGATCGAACAATCTTTTAAGGATTCTTTCTTGCTCTTGCTGCAACCATTCATTATCTGTACTCAAGCTTGTCATCTCAACACGTAATTGTTGGACAGTTTCGAGTAGGGCATCATTGGCTTGTCGAGATTACTCTCCCAATTATATCCATCTGTCGGGGTTGGCCCCAACATAAGTTACTTCGGGCTAGTTCGGTGGTCTATGACCCCTCTACATTCTACTCCTTAGTGTTGATCTCTTTGTTCACATTCACATTTACTTAGTTGTTCATATATATTATATAATATATATATATATATATATCCCAGAAGTATCAGTGTGCGGACCTGAGGCTCTGATACCATTTGTAACACATTTACCACAACCAAACAAAAAAATAAAAAATAAAACTTTAAAAATACCGATCTTTACCAAGTGATAAAAGAATGATGTATCTCCTGCATATTTTAAGGTATTAAGGTATTCATTGAATAATGACATGTTCAAAATGTCATAGGTGTTTCACCAACTTGAAGTTGACTGGTGTTATACTAGCAGTGGTGGGACCTCCAACTTTTGAATATATAATTTTTATTTATTTGAAGGACATGTGCTCATAATCTAGCAAGTATGTCCAGATCTTGTTGTGGTACTAGATATCTATTGATGCAAAGAGGGGTTTAGAGATATTCATTTTGCTTCTAAATGATCTACAATATTTTCATAAAGTCTCCAATAGTGTTACCAATGCCCATGAAAATGTCTGGTTCCCAAAAATATTCGGGAAGGAGAGCAAGTCCCAAAATCTCATAAAGGACCCGACATTATTCATGAAATTTGGACCATTTTCAAAAACCCTTTCTCGATCTTCCAAATTTGAAATGATAACCGTAAAAAATCTTTGGCCCTCAATCTTAGCTCCACCACCCCTTCTGGTGGCCATTTTAATTGAATCCACTTCACAATGTTTGGTTCTTGGGGCTAGATGCTCATGAATTTGCTAACCAAGTTTTGATGTTTCATGAACTCCCTTGATTTCTCTAGTCTATTATTGGGTATGACAAACTTTGAGTTCATTGTGGCCTTTGGAAGGCATCTCCCATTCAATTGAGCTTGTCATTATGCACCCAACTGTGAGGTTTCATCCATAAATTTGCTACCTTGAGAGACTTATGGCATCCAATATTGCTATAAGAGGGGGGTTTCACCCCTCCCTAAAAACCTTTCATTGAACCAATTAAGATAAGCTACCTGATGGGATTAACTTTGAAATGAGTTTCCAAGTCATGATTCAATTTCGAACTCTTAGTATAGAAAATTTCTCAAAGCCCTAATAAAACTCTCCCTAAAAATACATTTATTTTATGCTCGTCAAGACAAAAATACATTAAAATAGGTTCAATAATAAATTAATCAAACTCATTGAGAATGATTTTCAATTTAATATAAAAATGACCTATCCATTCAACTTTATTTATTAATTCATCCCAAAAACAAAATTCTATCCTACACTGAATTATTAAACATTCTAATAAATTCAATATCTTAAAAATATTCTTATACAATTATATTATATAAACTTAAAAAATTAAAATTACAAATTTCTTAATTTTAATACAATTCTAAACCAGCTAAAAACTAGCAATTGTCCCAAAAGGTACAAAAAGAGGCTGATAGGATTATTAAAAGCAAGAAACCTATACAGATAGTCAAGCATATACAAAGCTCGCTAGTGACCAAGGCAATAACCACCATGACCATCCCGTACCAGCAGATTTCATACTAAAACAACACAACCAAAACCAAACCATTCATATCAATATATTAAATTTAAAACGTGTTCATACTAAAAACTCAATAGATGATTGGCAACACACTTTATTTTTTTAAATAAAAAATAAATTACACCATTGTACATGATAAATGAAAAGCGGAGAAATTTGTGATTTGAAAATATTAAAACAAACCACTTACATTGCTAGTTGACACTACAACTAAAACATTAAGTACTTGTAATATGCTTTTCCACATTGTAATTTAATATTTTAAAATAACCGTGCCTTATCTAATGTATTTCTATCTTCAACTTGTAAACTCATTAATTATTTCTAAAATTGTTGTTCACTTATACCATATATAAAACCACCTTAAGTAATGATGATAACTCCTCAAGTGAAGGTCAGATCAACAATAGTTAATTTCAAATAAGAAAAAACATTATTTACTTAAACCATGAGTGTTGAAAAATCATTATTTAAATAGATTATATAAACATTAACCATTCCGCAATATCAACATTATTTACTTGGATTATGTCAACATTTACCATTGCGTGTATTTCGAATTGAAAGACATTTTTATTTATTTATTTTATAGGTAAACATAGAAATAGAAATCCAGAAGGTAACCATAACCAGATGGAAATAAGGTAGGCCCTGTAATTGTATAGTGCGATTAGAAAGTCAAATTATAATATTCTTAAACCAATACTTATTGTATTCTTATGTGATATTTAATAAAATACAGTTAATTTTGTGATCTATAAATAATTTTGTAACTATTTTTTTTAGACATTAATAATAATAATTATAATAATAATAATTATAATAATTATAATTATAATAATAATAATAATATAATTGAAATGACAAAATATAAAGATAACCCTTCTTGGGTTTTGCTACATTTAAAGTCGCACCCATGCCTGATCCCACAACAAAATAAATTGTGAATAAGAATTTCAATCAAGGGAATAATCATGGATGATTTTATTATTAACAGTCCAGGAAACCATAACTTTAGGAATTGGATAAAACAGTGTACAATGTCAATTATATCCTTTTAATGATCTCTTTTTCACAATCATCAACAAATTACCCTCAAAAAGTCCAGAAAATGATTTCCCTGTTGAAACCCCACAACTGAGAATACAGACTTTGTTAAGAGGAGCCTCTGGATTAATTTGGGCAACACAACCGACATGCACAACTGAATACTGGCTGAAAGTGGATGTGCCAAGGAAGTGGTAAATGGGTTTCCCATTGATTGAAAAACTCGACTTCCCATCATTTATCATAACCCCCCTGTCAGTATTAATTATTACAAGATCACACATGTTGCTTTCGTCTGACTTGCAGTGTTTGCATTCTCCACATTCTCCAGTAAATAAGGGAAGCACACTGTCACCCTCCTTAAGGTCAGTCACCCCTTCTCCAACACTCTCAACAACTCTGTGTCAAGCAACAGATCTATAGTTAGTGACCAATGAATCACAAGAAAATTACTTTCCCTTTTCCCTTTTGAAATTCTACATGATGCCTGCTAGTATGACTAATTAATTTCTTTGAAATCCTACATGCCTGCTAGTATGACTATTTAATTTCTTTGAAATCCTGAATGCCTGCTAGTATGACTAATTAACTTTTTTGAAATCCCACACACCTACTAATATGAATAACTAATTTTTTTGAATACATGGAACTCATGGGCAAGAGCAGAGTGCATACTCAGCTGCTTCATGTCCCAAAATGCGGGGAAAGAGAGAAGTTTGGCCCCGCAACCAAAGCAGTATCAGTATCAGTCATTCCATTTCATTGTTAAAAGCAATATTTGTATGTGTTATATAGTACAGTGCAGTTGGAGATGTGTAATTAATATCCTTCCTTCAAATTTTCTTGATGTTTAATGATAATTATTCATAGCATATGTTTGCTTCCTAGAAACTTGATGTTTAATGATAATTATTCATAGCATACCTTTGCTTCCCAGACTTCCATTGCATGTGGAGGAGCCACTTCCACTTCTTCAATCTTCAGAGGCTCCCCTGCACCCCATGCAACAACAGCTGTAACAAAAGTTCAAATCAAAATATATCAGATTTCAAGAAGCATAAATTGCACACATACAGTTTGCATAAATCCAGCTTAACCCTGAAAATCAATTTTGCCATGAAATGATATACATGAAATAAAAAGAATGTGGCCATAACTCCTTGCACTAAACTGAACTGAACTGAAGTAGTTACCTTTGCATTTGATACCCTGGCCTGCAGTACAACTCGCCATTTTCCTTTCTGCCCAAACAAACAAACTTACTTTTGCCTTTCGCGTTGGTGTTGCAGGAGGCAGAGATGGATCCTTAATTTATATTCTACTTCCTTTGAAATTGCCTTGAGTGAATGGTGTTGAATTGCTTGTTGATGTAGAATCGTTTTTGATATCTTGACATAGGGTTTGATATCTTAAAAATCTTCTCCACAGAGTTTGGGATTGCCTATAAATGCCTCTCTGAATTTACTCAAGATATTTGGTAAATTGAAGGTTTGTTCAGGTGAGTTCTCTTCAATCGTTCTTTTCATCAGAGTGTAGGGCTTGCTACAATAATGAAGTTTATGGAGATATTTTGAAATTTAACTTTCAAGACTTATTATTATACAGGTACATTGACGAGTATGACCTTTTCAAAAACTTATACAATATTCCAACCGCATCAGCATTACGTACAGGACCCTGAGTCCGTCTTCATATGATGAAGATTAAAGAAGAAGATCGTAGTTGTTATGAAACTGATGTCAAATTACTTCGGATAAATTTAGATTTCCTCTGCATCGTACTTGAGATAAACTTGGATTCATCAACATTCACTAAAGCTATTGATGCAAACTTTGACACTGCATGTTTTTTGGCAGTTTCATTACAAAGCAAGATAACCTACTTAAAATATGATACAGAGGGTACCAGGAACGGCCAACCCCAATTGGTATGTTAATATTTTAGAGTACTGTTACAGCGGGGAAGTGAACTGCTCCAAAATATCTAATTATAAATATGTTATTTTAATTTGAATTAGAAATTTAAGTAATCTTACTTTCCTAAAGCTTAGCAAAGACGACCCTCTAGAATGTTAATATTTTATCTTAAAAAATGCATATGGGGCTCCATGTTCTCTCGCCGCTTCTATTTCTTAAGGTTCTTCCAGCAGCTTGGTGCAAGCGTTTGGGCCATCGTAGATGTTTCTGCGGACAGTTTAGTGGAGAACTTAATTCCGGTGACTTGCAAGAGGCAATTGACCCGTTTCTTTATTAATAGAAAGGGATTTGTGCATAATTTTGGTCTATTAAAACTAATTCCAAATCGAAAGTCGAATTTAATCATTTACACATTAGACTCTCCCAAGTTTCCATAGATTTAAGACTTAGACAAATAGAGGCTCTAAACTTTAAAGGAAAATCTGGAATTATATTATATTTAATCAATGCTATAAAGACTGAAGAAATTTATCTCGCGGGGCTCAAATTGCGTGCTGTCTGTTACCGATATAAAGGAATTCACATCAAATGAAGCCAGACGAGAAGATGCACTTACAAACTTCAAGATCGCTGGTGAAAAATTCATCATTCCTGCCAAGGCAAGCGACAAGGTTCGAATTCCAATGAGATCCCGCCACAGGCGACCCCATGACATTCCTGTGGCCTACCGGGAGGCCGTCCACGTTCCATCCAACGGCTTCTCTCATTACAGGAATGGCTACTCCCTGAGATCAAGTTTGTCAGGGTTTTGAACTCGAGAGGAATAGAATAGATACGCTCTGCTATGATTTTTTCTTTTCCCTCCACTCTATTATCAGAGCCACAAAGAAAATAGCAATTACTAGAATGCTTCTCCAACAATGTTATAGGAGCATTATTTAAAGGAAAGAAAACACAGCCTGAAACTTTACCTCGATAGAGTTACGACAAGTGAGAGCCACCACGACCCTGGTTCCAATCCTGATGTTTCTTAGCTTGGTGGCACATCTATTTCCAAGTCTTTGCAGATGCTCTTTCAAATTTCCTGCACACAATGAGAGCTTTGTGTTGGGGAAACTCATCGCAGCTAATCTGGTTTCGGAAGTGTTTCGGGGCCACTGGCATGAGAAGTCTTTCAGATATGGTTAGGTGAGTGGGACCATTAGCATGGCATGGAAGTGTTTCGGTTGAAGGTTCTGGTCACGTGACGGGACATGAGTGGGACCACTGGCGTCAGAACAGTTGTCCGGGATCAAACGGTGAGGATTGATCCACCACATAAGACAGATAAGCGACTGAATCAATTCAATCTGTTTGGCCGTTACCCTGTAGCATGCGTCACACCATATATCCTCATTTCCACTCACTCTTATGAAGCCGTGTATAGAATCCAGCCCAGCCAACTCAGTAGGGGAATCTCTCGCCCATCACGCCATCGCACTCTCCGCTGCTGACTCACCCATGATATGGGGTCCCGTAATTGCATTGCATCTGCTGTTCTACCTGTCTCTATTTAACCTTTGCATGCTTCACACTGTCATAGGAACACCACTTGTCAGCATGAGAAAGAAAAGAACGATGAAAGTCCCTTTCAAAGGAAGCCCTATTGGCCTAATTAGTTATAAAAAAAACAAAACCTTTTTAAATAACCCCTTCGAATATTTGTAGTCGTCGTCTACGCATGAAATTGAGATTATTTTTACATAAGGCCACGCATGTTGAATTAAAGAACTAGTGAATCATTTGAATTAAGGAACTAGTAAAGGAATCTACATAGTAATATAAACGGTGAACCGGTGAACATGTTTTGGAGTGACACCAAAGAAAATTAAATTAAATTATATATATATATATATATATATATATATATATATAGTTTGTTGGAGAAAATGATAATTTCATTAAAAGAAGAATATAGTTTTGAGAAAAACCATATTTCATAAAGAAAAATTCAAGACATTTTATTGAATAGTAAATTATTTTTTAAAATCAAATTTTATCTTAAATTTAAATCAGTGCAAATTTAGTTTAATTTTGAATTAAAATTTAAATCAGTATAATTTAGTTTAATTCTAAATTTAGATATATAAAGAGGAATTTATTTTTTTTTTATATATACAATACATTATTTTTATAAATTTCATATTAAAATGTGTTTACTAATTTATTTTTTTTGCTTTAGAGTTATATTAAATTCTTGATTATTATCATCAATGTACATATTATAAATATTATATTAAATAGGAAGGAAGAATAATCTCTCATATCTTTTTCTTAAATAGTTTAATTCTAAATTTAGATATATAAAGAGGAATTAATTTTTATTTTTTTTTTTATACAATACATATTTATAAATTTCATATTAGAATGTGTTTACTAATTTTTATTTTTTTGCTTTAGAGTTATATTAAATCTTGATTATTATCATCATAATGTACATATTATAAATATTATATTAAATAGGAAGGAACAATAATCTCTCATATCTTTTTACTTAAAACAAAAATAATTTTGACAAAAACATTTTAAAATAATCATAATTTAATTTAATAAAAGAATTAATCATTTATTCTATTATTAAATGACATAAAATATATGGAGGGATTTAAATTAATGATGTTATTGGTTATGTAGATATTGAAAAAAACAATGATATGTCAATATGGAGACATGATTTAAGATAGGGTGAAACCCTGAAGATGGGTTACATTTTAGGCCAAATGTGAAGATGAAATTTCAAGTTTTTCCTCTTTTATGAAATAAAAGTAAAAAAAACAAACGTGGAGAATTATGTTGTTGTCCTAATGATATTTTTTTGCAAAAATATTTGGTGACAATTTTCCATTAAATGAAATGCTTATCTTTGCAAATTTCCACACATCCTAAGAGGTATGTGTGTGACCACGTAGCATAAATTAGTTTAAAATATATAATGTTTAAAATTTATATATATGAGCATGATTTACATGGAAAGAGCTAA
>APFE030293227.1:10293-25084 GCA_000404065.3 Pinus taeda | reverse complement strand
AAAAATAAAAAATAAAAAATAAATTTATTTTTTACGCAAAAATATATTTTTTATTATTTTTGCAAGTTGGCTAAGTAATATTCCCGGATGCGGGTGTGCAGTAAAGATAAGGGTACGAAGGCGGCTGGATGGGTTGGCGCGTGGTTCACACCCAACGCCATCTGGCCTCACTCGTTGCCAGCCTTCATTCTCCCGGTAAGCTCATTCAATGATGCGTTAATGCAACCCAACACCCCAAATTGGCATTTCTTCTCTCATGCTATGGTTCTCCTCCAGTTCTTCATTGTTCCTCCTTGGCGAATGTTTGGTATTCTTGTTGGCGCAGCGCTCTGCTCTCGGGTTAGTCCAGGAAATTGTTGTGTGCTGGAATGCGGGGTTGATTCTCAACTAGGACTTTTGGCTTTCCATAGTGCTACCTGCAACTTTGTTTGTTACCTATCCTCCGTCATCCTCAGTGCTTCTTCGAGCGAGGTTGCTCTCCCCCTTCCAGTCTCTCCCAGCTGGTAAAGATTAGCTGCTTATTCTGTTCCCTCGGCTCTGTTCAGCATGCCTATATTGCGCCAAAGAATGGGTTGTAGAAGGGGAGGCTCCCGTGGGCGACGCATTCGCTAGCCCTCTACCTCTACCACAGACTCCTCCTTTTGCTTATCAGAATTCGGCTCTGATCGCCATCCAACCACTAGGAGAGGTTGTGGACGTGGACGGGGGCAACATGCTTTACAATTGAGCTCTCACAATATTCATGCTCATACGGCCCATTTTCAAATCCCCTGCACTCTCAATAACCACTCTTTCATTACTTCTGTTACTATTCAGCTGAGCAAAGGCATAGTTGGTTCGGTGTCAGCAACTCTACATGCGACTACGGAGACGAGGGAGAAAGAGTCGCCAGGCACTTCTAAGTTTCATAACCAGTAGAACAAGGTTCTAGGCGGTTCTTCCTCCGAGGTTATGTCAACTCGGGCGAGTCCGAGTGTTTCGATTGAAGACGGTTCTCCAAGCAAAGAGGACCATCCCTCAGATGATGATGATCCCTCTAGTTTTGGATGTCGAATCATGGAAGAAGCGCCTTCCACCACTTAAGATGCATAACAAGGTTTTCGTCCTCTGGTTGTACTTTCCCTGTCTGTTTAAAGCTAAGGGTTTTGCTACTTTTTGAGTTAGATTACAGTTCTGACCTAGGCAACGCTCCCATGATCATATGTATAAGCTCAAACAAGTCGTTTGGGTATTCTGGTCAGTCTACAGTTTTTGACAATGTTGTTTTTTGTCTCTATGTACCAGTCATGGTTCTGGTTCTATTCAGTCATCAGCTAGTCTTCTTGGGTCAATTTTCAGAAATGTAATGTGAGTAAGCCGCCTTTCTAGGCTAGACCTCTCGAGGCCGCTGCCTCTTTGTAATAATATTTTGTATCAATATAGGAGTAGATTTGTTCAAAAAAAAAGTTGGCTAAGTAATATTTCAATTGCATTTTGCAAACACTTGTATTTAGACACCTGTATTCAGGGAAGTTTTTTTCAGTTATTTAAATAAATGAAGATAGTGGTATTTTTTGAAAATTTTTAGTTGTCTATATTTTATGATATTGATTTTTTATTCAACCTCTTTAAAACAAATCAAAAAAATTTCAAGCATTATGTTTAAAAGAATTTAGATGAAAAATATCATATGAATTTGAAAATGTCAAACTCATATGCCATTTGAGAGAGGATTCCTTCATGAATCCAACTTGATCAACTCCGCCACCTTAGGGAAAATTTAGCCCTAAGTCTGCTAAGGTACAAAATGAAGTTGCATGAAAATTTGGAGATGAAATTGTGGATTTTAGTTGGATCACCTCTATAAAAAAAAATTGAATGATCTAAAAAATATGCTTTTACCTCATTTTAAAATTCCAAATTTTATTAGAATTTTTGTTATCATGTTCTTGTAATAAATTTATTAAGTAATATTAATATTAAAATTATTATTATTAAATTAAATATGAAATTATATTCAATAAAAATTCAATATTAATATATTTAATGTTAATATTAATTTATTAATTGGATTAATATAGTATTATTAACTTTAATATAATATAAAATTTCTTATATTATGGTTAAGAGCATGAGGGGAGTAGAGTACTCAATATAAATATATAATCTTTTTTAAATCCTCAAGTAATCATAACCTAAACCTACCTTTAAAGAAATAAAACCTAAACAATTTTAATTGGAAGATATGAAGCACTCTATGTATCTTTGATCTAACATAATAAAATATATTATCTTTTTAAAATCCTCAAGTAGTCATAATCTAAACTACCTTTAAAGAAATAGAACCTAAACAACTTCAATTGGAAGACATGAAGCACTCTATGTATCTTTGATGGAAGTTGCTGTAACATTAATATTTTGGAAAATTTTAAATAATATTTCCAAGGAAAATTATCATTTCCCCATAGATGAATGTACAACACACATTTGAAATTTTTTCATTCATATAATATATATTAATATATATATATATTATATATATATTATTCAAAGTATTTTAAAACTTTTTGAAATTATAGGTGAGAGGAGAGTGAGAGGAATGTAAGAAGAAAGGGGACACAAAGATGAGACAGGGAGAGGAAGAGAGAGTGGAAAAGAAAGAGAGGGAACTCAAGAGATGGATTGGAGGAAAGATAGGAAGGGGAAGAATTTCAGGCATATAGAGAGAGAAAGTGGAGAGAAAAGAGTGACAAGGGAGGATGGAGAGAGTGTGAATGTTTGTGGGTTGAGATAGAAAGACAAAGGAAGAGATGGTAAAAGGGTAGAGAGAAAAAAGAGAGAGATAGGAGAGAGGGAGGAAATAGATATATATATATATATAATATATATATATATATGAAGAGAGAGAGAGCATGTGTGTTTTGGGGGTTGAGATAGAGAGACAAAGAAAGAGAGATGGAGGGAGATATCGATATATATGGTGTGGGGGGGGGAGGGCAAGGAAGAAAATTGCTTGCACTAGATGCATTGATTTAAGTTTACATATGTTGATTTCTAGTCATATTTTATTTCTTGAAAACTAGATGCACTGATATCTGTGTAGATGTTGATTTCTAATTCTATTTAACTACTTGCATTAGATGCATTCATTTCATTAAAGATATTAATTTGTATTCTTGTTTGATTGAGCTTGCATTAGATGCATTGATTTTAGTGTAGATGTTGATTCCTAATCTAATTTATTGCTAGCATGAGATGCATTTATTTCAATGTAGATGTTGATTTCTAATCTTATTTGATTGTTTGCAACATTAAGTGCATTGATTTTAGTGTAGATATTGATTTCTAATCCTATCTGATTGTTTGCATTAGATGTAAATATTTTAGTGTAGATGTTGATTTCTCATGCGATTTGATTACTTGCATTAGTTGCATTGATTTCAATGAAGATGTTGATCTCTGATAAATGATGTAACGAGATATATGGTGTACATCAATTCCAAGGTATTTAGTTTAACACTGTGCATTGATTTCAATGTAAGCACAAAAAAATTATTGATGACGTGCATTATAACTAAGCTTTTGTATATGACCTCAAAAAAAAATCGAATAAAACTTGTATTTATAACTTTTACATCTATACATATTCTTTTTTTGTAAGCTTGGCAGGACTTTTTATTCCTACATTTTTAGTAAAAGCAGATTACAACCATAATGAAGAAGTTTTGTGGCCTCAACTTTCCCATTGGGAAAGTAGGTTTGTTGGCCACTGAACCACATTATATGCCATCCAAAAAAAATATAGTTTGATTCTGTCTACCAGTTCCTTGTAGGAATGAATGTTTGGAAACCATCTACATGTTAAATAACTATAATATAAAAGCTTAGTTGAAATATACAACATATAAAATCAAACCAAAATGAATGAAGCCATAAGAAAGCATACTTCTAATCATCAGAGGACTCCACAGGAGTTGGATCCTTTGCACTAGAACCCGATAATTCATACTGAGGAAGACATGGTATGTGTTATTCAATGTGGATGAGACAAACATTTTGTTGTTGCATTTGAAATTGAATGAGTTGAAATTTGTTTTGAATTTCCTAGAAAATTGGATTAGATTTAACAGAGCTACCTAGAGAATTCATCGTGGCCTTGGGCACAATGATTTTCATCAACTAATAGAGGTGAAAATTTTTCTTATACTAGGTAATGCGGCCTCTAGAATGTTCTGGGTCGGGAACTAAGTCACACCAATCTTCCACTTGTAATTCCAATTATTCTCTCTAGTTCAATTTAACTTCCCAATTTGAAATTAATTCTTAAACTTGAGCAGGAGTACCTGTATGATAAGCATGGGCTACATCATGGATGAGATGAGAAACTAGTTTACGACCACGACCTCGTAGCTGGCATGGCTGGGTTATTGCCCCCTCGATTCCTCACTTGCTTTCCCTAACCGCGACCACCTCTATTAGAAGAAATGACACCAGGGGTTGGACGAGCCATAATGAGTATCAACCAAGCAACAAGAACTCCAAAATCCTTGAGCCTCACTGGATGGACCATGGACCTGGGGTAGTCTGCCCACTTGTGGTTGGAGCTATTACAAAAACTGTGAGGACCTGACACTGTAATACAACATAGAGGAAAATAGCAGCATTCGTTAGGCTCATGCCTGTTAAATAACTTGAGGTTAGAGTGAGTATGCCAACCCTAGCATAAAATATTGAGTTTCGGCCCCCCGAGCTCAACAAAGACCATATACAGAGGTGATCCAGGGTGGGTCTACCGCTGAAGGAAGAGGGCACCACAGACCGGCTCCTCGAGCCCAGTAACAACAAAACCCAACAATAATACGCAAAATCAAACACATGAGGTTTAGACTGCTTCCCATTCTCAAAACCGAAAAATCAATGAAATATATAGCATCAATGAACAAGAATGCACCAATGAGATAACTCCAAACTAGTGAAATAAAATACATTCTGATGCAAGATAATAGGATGCCAAAGAGAGCGAATACAATCACATAAAATGCAGAAAACAAAGAGGATAAAACAACGAAAGCTTTCCAATTTTCGGAAATCAGTTCCATTGCCTTGCAAATACCATATTGTAAAACTTGCCTCAGAAGATCTGAGAGATAGGAGAATGAGATGCATACCACAACCAGTGAGGAGGAGTAAAGAGAATTACATACTCGACAGAAGATGACATTACTGAGGAGACACGCAACACCCGAAATACTAGCAAGCAAGGCCTTCCTTCTAGACAAGACAACGCTAACCAGGAGCCTTAGACCACCACTACTACCAAAACCAAGTGTAGAATAGGTAAACACTTAGAGTTGCAAGCCCTTACCACCTAGAGAAAGATTTGCCACCGGCTCGTCGCATCACCATTAACAGGTAGCATGCGCACTGCCACCCATCCTTGAGTACCAAGCATGTGAGGGCATGGGGTAAGCCACCCTATGGCCCCTTCATCAACCAACATATCCACGACACAAATCCCGGGGATATTTATTAATTTGTCTCTCACCCCAATCATGGATACATCTCCACGGATTTTAGAATTGAATATATAACTTATTTCAATCACATTTGAGTTTTTTAAAATATCATAAAACTTATTTCCAACATAAGAAGTCGATTGAAATACTTGGATAACTACATGTAAATTTAGGAAAGTTGATAACATTATATAAAATTATAGAAATGTTGTCATATATTGTTTTTTAACCTATATATTGAATTTCAATACAATTGATTTATAATGTTATGACTAAGCTCTTATAGATAATCTCAAAATAAATAATGTTGAATAAAATCTATTTGTTGTTTACATGACATCTTTTAATATTAAAACTTATTAAAACTTATTTCAATCCTATTTGTGTTTTTTTAATTTTCCATGCAATGGTATATGGGTGGGTCACAAAAAAATTTACACACACATATACACATATACATGAATTATTTCCATGTTCAATATTAATTTGATACATGATATATTTTAGTTTATTTTAAGTATCAAAGTGACTTGAATCATAACTTAAGATTGTACTTATTTTCTTAGTATATGAAAGTGGAAATCAAAATTGAACATATATTTTAGTAATAAAAGTTATAGTATATAGAAAAAATATTAAATTAGTGAAATAATTTTAACAGATATTCTATAAACTTCAAAAATTAATGAGCAAGCATAAACAACATGATACAAATCCATAAACTAAAATAGTGGATACATGTATCAATCAACAATCCATATAAAAATATATACAAATTACAATTATCACATGAACATCCATAAATTGAAATAATAAGAATTAATAAACTAAAATAATGCCCATGATGTACATCCATAAACTTTCCATGTATGCAAATATACAAAGTCTGTATCACACATATGAATATACCCTATGAAATGAGCTTGAAAATATACAAACTATGACACTCTAAGTACCAACAGAACTCGTATGTGAGTTCTACAGCACAAAATAAGTGCCCATAAGTTGGTATTGCAATATAACACATTCAAATTCAAACTAATTAAATCATTATTTGTAAAAAATAAACAATATGGAAATAAATAATATCTAACCACATTTTTAATTACATATACACGAATCTACTAACCTCAGTCGAGTCCAAATGCAATTCATATAGGATGGGAGTTTGATCATGAATCTAGATTTGGTTCTCCTGTGCCTATGGTTTGATGAATGGGGCTTGCATCGATGGACCCGCATCATCGGTGCCTCTAAACCCAACATCCCACTGATGTCTCCACATAATAGTGGCATCAATGACACTCTGCATATGGCCCTGTGTACACAATGGCAAGGTAAAATTATTATTAGTCTACAAATTAATTACATATATGTGTAATTAAAAAAAAAAAATATTGAAATCTTAGGAATAAAAAAGTTTACCTCAATTGTTGCTCCATGTGGTTGTACATAGTGACTCGCCTCCACATTAATGAACATATAAGGTGGAGATGGAGGTGGAGGAGAATCCATGGAAACATGCTCTGGTTGAGGATGGCTTGTTTGATCAACTAAGATTTAAAAGTTTCGTATATATATGTACCTGTTTTGTGTCATGCAGGTAGTGAACCCTCTAAGTCTCACGAATGACATCACAATACATACATGCACATGTCAAAAGCTAGTGAAAGGGTAAACCCATGAGAAATGAATCATCATATAAGGGAACTAGTGGGTCACGAGGCAATGTTGGTGGTCTCCTAATCTCTCCATCCATTGCAACATGCACACTAGCCAACGACAATCCCATGCTTTCTGCAATTGTCTCCCATGTCTCACCACTGAGTTGTGACAACTCTAGCTCTGTCAGCGATACCAACTTTCGAGACGATAGTTGCAAGAATCTCAGAGGTGGTGGTACATGCCTAGGGTCCCTACGAGCCCCCTTGGTGCTCATAGGTACGTCCCACGTTGGGTCCATAATAATGAGATCCGATATCAGTGTAATTTGACCTCATGTGTGATACAAACTCTGCATATAAATGCTTGGAAAAATAAACGGCAACCTAGTCATGGTGGGGGAACTAGCCCTGAGCTCTAATGAATCTATCATACACAAAAGGGGTTGCATGAACATTACTAAAATATTTCAGTGTAATCAAAACTTTATGTCTAGTAGGAAGATACAAAGGGATGTCGAACAACTCGCCACGAACATCAATGTCCTTGGTGGCCTCTTTCACCACCTCCCAAGAATCTAGGCCTCTAACCTCATGCTTCCTGATCCCCTATATAAAGTGTGATATATGGCTATGTGCGACTGACCTCTGGCATGTCTCGATCAATGTAGTGATACTATCATAGTGATACTATCATAGTGATACTATCAAGCATCAAAGACAATGCAAGATTGTTCAGTTAATTGGAAGGGACCTTCTCTACCTCTAATGTAATCCGTGTATGACGGGTTATAACATCCTCTGATGTGATATGAGCTATAGCATCATCCCACAAAGGGATAAATGCTGCACTCTAATCCTCAACTTCGACCTGCTAAGAACCTGTAAATCATAAACATAATTTAACATATATATAATTAACAAACTAGAAGCATAAGAACATATACATTAAATTTAGTAGAGAAACATTTTTTAGATAATAACATATACATTAATCTTAAAGGTAGTGTTTGTTCTGAATTATGTAAGAGCGCGAGGGAAAGAGGAGGAAAAAGAGAAAGATAATCTGTGGAGAAGGTAAGGGGTAAGAATACGGAAAAAATTAAAATTTTTTAAGGAGGGGAATCCAAGTGTTCGATTTTAATGTGATTGTTTATGTTTCAATTGTTAGACTTTTTGATGATCTCTAAAGGTTCTCTAAAACTTTTTCTTAAATAATAGTTTTTTTTCTGATAATAATTTCAGTGTTTTTAAGATTTATATGGTACTTGATTATGATAGATTGTTGAGCAAAAGTTGAAAAGTGAACAAACATGATATTCTTTTATTCTGATTCCATTTCCTCACATGCCCAAACTCCTATAGAACACTTAAAATAAGTACACTCACAATGAGCATTAAATGAGCGAGGTCTTATATGTCCAAAATTAGATTTTGACAAGTTAGTTATTTCACTATAGGCATATACAACTCTGCTCATTTAATAATCATTTAGGCTTGATTGCTACCGATTCACCATGCGGTAAAAAAAAATAAAAAAAATAGTATCAATAAGGCTTGATTGCTACCGATTCACCATGCGGTAAAAAATAATAAAAAAAATAGTATCAATAATATAGATTCGACTAAAAGTCCTCATTGCTGCCACTATAACACCAAGATAGATACTATTAAAACAAAAAAAATACTAGTTCACATTACAATGAAAATCATTAATGAAATTCACTCCACTTTTAGTCGAATCTATATTATTGATACTATTTTTTTTATTTTTTTACCGCATGGTGAATCGGTAGCAATCAAGCCTTATTGATACTATTTTTTTTATTTTTTTTACCGCATGGTGAATCGGTAGCAATCAAGCCTAATCCAGGGGAGACCCAAGATCAAACCTCATTGTTGCCACTATAACACCAAGAGTATATCAAGCCTAATCCAGGGGAGACCCAAGATCAAACCTCATTGCTGCCACTATAACACCAAGAGTATATCCAACCACCTTTAAGTCGGGTATGCTAATATCCTATGATTTTAGCAAGAGCAGACAATCAAGCCTTATCGATACTATTTTTTTTTTTTTTTTTTACCGCATGGTGAATCGGTAGCAATCAAGCCTAATCGAGGGGAGACCCAAGATCAAACCTCATTGTTGCCACTATAACACCAAGAGTATATCCAACCACCAAGAGTATATCCAACCACCTTTAAGTCGGGTATACTAATATCCTATGATTTTAGCAAGAGAAGACAATCAAGCCTTATTGATACTATTTTTTTTTTATTTTTTTTTACCGCATGGTGAATCGGTAGCAATCAAGCCTAATCCAAGGGAGACCCAGGATCAAACCTCATTGCTGCCATCGGTAGCAATCAAGCCTAATCCAAGGGAGACCCAGGATCAAACCTCATTGCTGCCACTATAACACCAAGAGTATATCCAATGATTTTAGCAAGAGCAGACTAAGCCTAATCGAGGGGAGACCCAAGATCAAACCTCATTGTTGCCACTATAACACCAAGAGTATATCCAACCACCAAGAGTATATCCAACCACCTTTAAGTCGGGTATACTAATATCCTATGATTTTAGCAAGAGAAGACAATCAAGCCTTATTGATACTATTTTTTTTTTATTTTTTTTTACCGCATGGTGAATCGGTAGCAATCAAGCCTAATCCAAGGGAGACCCAGGATCAAACCTCATTGCTGCCATCGGTAGCAATCAAGCCTAATCCAAGGGAGACCCAGGATCAAACCTCATTGCTGCCACTATAACACCAAGAGTATATCCAATGATTTTAGCAAGAGCAGACTCAGACGGTTTGGGGAGTCCACCATAACAAGTCACTGTACTCCGTGAGATTTGAACCTGGGTCTCCTGGGCTTCGCCCAAAAAGACCTACCGTCAAACCGCACATCAGTGTACTATTAAAACAAAAAAAATTCAAACCGAGGGAAGGACAAGGACCATTTCTGTCGTTCGTGACCTCTGGGAAAATGCTCTCATTTTGCGGTGAGTAATGTCATGGAGATAACACAAGCATACTCATTTTTAAAATTTCACCAAATTTTATTGAACAGTATTGAAAATCTACGTGGGGCCACTCTGTCACATCAATAAAGCCAAAGCTCCATGACATTCGTTATTACGTCAGCTGCTCGAATCTTCGCATGAGGTTCCTTTGCAAACTCTTCAATGGTCTGCCGTTTCACGTGAATAAACCAATAGCTATGAATTAGTTAAAACGGAGCGCTTGACCATGGACATGGCAGGAAAGACCAGAAATTTTTTTATCAATTTTTTCCAGTTTTCGAGTGGGTTTCGAGAAGACCAGAGTTTCATTACAGAAGAATATCTCTTTGAGAAGACCGGAGTTTCATTAAAGAAAATATAAATATTATTTGGGGTTGTTTATCGAGGTAAAGAGATTTAGATTTCTTAAAATTTTTCTTAGATTTTGGTCAAAAATTTACATGAATTTCTATATATTTTTTTTAAGTAAAATTGTGACTTCATTACACTACTCTAATTTCTCTTATAGAGATGCTTACTTGCTACGCACCCTGAGAGTTTACGGGGTTGCTTGACCGCCCTAAGGAAAAGAAGGTAGTCGATTCATAGATAGAAGAGAGGAATTAAATTTTTCCTAGTACAATAGATTATAATATCATTTTTTTTTAATGATTTTAAGGCTTTTTAAGTATATATATATATAAACCTATTTTATTTATAGTTGATATTAATTTGTTTATTATTAATAAATTTTTTTAAAGGTTAAATATCTAATCTATTTTAAATATAAAAGAATGATGTATCTTCTTCATATTTTAAGGTATTGAGGTATTCATTGAATGATGACATGTTCAAAATGCCATATGTGTTACACTGGTAGTGGTGGGACTTCAAATTTTTGAATATATAATTTTATTTATTTATTTATTTATTTGAAGGGCATGTGCTCATAATCTAGCAATTATGTCCATATCTTGTTGTGGTACTAGATATCTATTGATTCAAGGAGGGGTTTATAGATATTTATTTTGCTTCTAAATGATCTATGATATTTTCATAAAGTCTCCAATAGTGTTACCAATGCCCTTGAAAATGTCTGGTTCCAAAAATTATTCGAGAAGGAGAACAAGTCCCAAAATCTCATAAAGGACCCCACATTATTCATGAAATTTGGACGATTTTCAAAAACCTTGTCTCGATCTTCCAGATTTGAAATGATAATTGTAAAAAAACCTTTGGCCCTCAATCTCAACTCCACTGCCCCTTTTGGTGGCCATTTTAATTGAATCCACTTCACAATGTTTGGTTCTTGGGGCTAGATGCCCATGAATTTGCTAATTAAGGTTTGATGTTTTATGAACTGCTTTGATTTCTCTAGTCTATTATTGGGTATGACAAACTTTGGGTTCGTTGAGGCCTTTGGAAGGCATCTCCCATTCAATTGAGCTTGTCATTGTGCACCCGACAATGAGGTTTCAACCATAAATTTGCTTCCTTGAGAAGAACCAACATTTCCTTGGACAGACTTATGGCATCCAATTGTTCGATTGTGTTATATTCTTTCCACGACTAGCCCACGTAGTTAACTGGGGCTTAGAGGGGGGAGAGGTCACAGGGGGTTTGAGGGGTATCCGTAACCCCACTTTATGGGGTCCAGGGCAACGCCCCAGAAAATTTTGGTTTTGGACCCTATGTTAGGTTGGGCGGACCCACTTATGGTTCTGTGCATGATTTTCACACATGTTTTTGTACGTAATGGTTTTCGGTCCATAGTTTTGGATGCGATGTTTTTTGGTCCACGCTATTGGATGCTTAGGCATGTATAAATATGTATTGTAACATTGAAAGGAACATAATGAAAAATCAAGCTGGTAGTCCTGATTTTGGGATCCAAGAGAAATCTCTGTGTGTATGTGTTTTATGTGTTATGCTCTCGCATTGTTTATTTTCAGTGTTTTAGAATTCGTATGCAGGGAATTTCTGTACGGCGTTAAAATCTAAATTTGGTATCAGAGCTGTTTTGGCTTCAAGGGGACGCCTTTGTTGCTGAGGGGTTTCACTTGGGCTTGTGGTAGACCTTGTTCAGTGGGAGCACTGTGAGATCGATTCTGTTGGTGAAAGAAGATGGCGAGCAGTGGAAAGATAGAGATCGAGAAATTTAATGGTCAGAGTTTTGAGTTGTGGAAACTCAAGATGGAGGATCTGTTGGTGGATAAAGATCAGTGGATCGCGGTAGATCCGGGTACTAAACCAATGGGAGTGTTCGATGAAGAATGGAAGAAGTTGGATCAAAAGGCAAAAAGCACAATATGATTATGTGCCTCAGATTCAATATTGTTGAATGTATTAGGGGAAGCTACGGCAAAGGCTTTGTGGAACAAGTTTGGGACTTTGTACCAATCTAAGTCTCTGGTGAATAAATTGTTCCTGCGCAAAAAGTTGTATAACCAGAGGATGAAAGATGGAGACTCGGTAACAGAGCATCTGAACGCATTTAATACTGTGGTGAGTCAGTTAGCATCTATTGATATTAAAATTTCAGATGAAGATAAGTGCATTAGTTTGTTGTGTTCTCTACCAAATTCGTGGTATAGTCTGGTTATTGCAATAGGTAGCAATGCAACTACCTTGCAATTTGATGAAATAGTCTCAACCTTGTTGATGGAGGAGATGAGACGGAAAAAATGGAGAGCCAGAATGGTGATGCCTTATCTGTGCGAGGGCGGTCCTAGAACAAAAACAAAAATAAGTCATCGAGTGGGAGATCTAAATCTAGAGGGAGATCTAAATCTCCGGGAAAACCTGTAAAGGTGGTGTGGTGGAAATGCAAAAAGGAAGGCCACTACAAAAGGGACTGTAAATCTAAAGCTCCTGACAAAGGAAAGAGATCTGATGAGGCTCCTTCTGCAGAGGCAAAAACCACCTCAGATGAAGGTGGGGATGTGTACTTGGCTTCTTCAAGTACACATGTAGATCATCAGGCATGGTTGATTGACTCATGTGCATCCTTTCACTTCACTCCCCATAGAGAGTGGTTCTGTGAGTATGAGAAATATGATGGTGGCGATGTCTTCTTAGGGGATGACAGGAAGGCTAGAATCATTGGTCGTGGAAAAGTAAAGTTGAAGATGCAAGGTGGAAGGGTTATAATTCTTCCTGGTGTTCTGCGTATTCTTGCATTAGCCAGAAATTTGATTTATGTTAGCAAGCTGGATGATGCAGGTGTAAAAACAGTGTTTGAGAAGGATACCTGCAAAATGGTTCGGGGAGCACTAATATTGATGCGGGGAGTTCGGATTGGAACTTTATACAAGCTTCAAGGTAGCACTATTATTGATGGGTGCAACAGTTCTGTGGTTCTTGAAAGTGGAGCAGAAAAAATAATGGTCTCTGGAGAAAAGACCATGTTCTGGCATCAAAGGCTTGGACATATTGGAGAGAAGGGTCTTCGAATACTTCATGATAAAGGTATGGTAGAAGGTATGAGTAATAGCTCTCTGGATTTTGATTTTTGTGGAAATTGTGTATACGGGAAGCAGAATCAGGTGAGGTTCCCCTCTAGTAGTAAGAGGGCGAAAGATATATTAGAGCTTGTGCATAGTGATGTGTTTGGACTTGTGAAGGTTCCATCACTAGGTAAGTCTGTGTACTATGTATCATTTATAGATGACTTCTCAATGAATACATGGATATATTTCCTTAAGAAGAAATCTGAAGTCTTTCACAAGTTTAAAGAATTTAAGGTTCTCGTGGAAAATCAGACATAGAAGAAGATAAAGGTGCTGAGGACAGATAATGGTGGAGAGTTTTGCAACAATGAATTTGAATAATTCTGTAAGAAGTGTGGTATAGCACGATAGAAGACTGCTCCATATACACCTCAGCAAAATGGAGTTGCAGAAAGAATGAACAAGAAGTTGATGGAAAGGGCAAGAAGCATGCTCAGTGGTGTCGGGTTAGGACAGGAATTCTGGGCAGAGGCGGTGGATACTGTATGTTACTTGGTCAACAGGTCACCTTCATCAGCGTTGGAGGATAAGACTCCACAAGAAGTATGGACTGGTAAGAAACCCTCTCTTTCACATCTGAGGGTATTTGGATGTGATGCATATGTACATGTTCCAAAGGAGAAACGAACCAAGTTGGATAGTAAATATGAAAAGTGCATCTTTATTGGGTATAAGGATGGTTTAAAGGGTTATAAGCTTTGGAACCCAGTCACACGGAAGGTTGTGTACAGTTAAGATGTGGTGTTCAGAGAGGTGAAAGATGTTATTAAAAATGAAGTCCAACCAAAGGAACCTGTGAAGATAGAGTTTGAACTAAAGGAGGAAGAATCAGACTCTGTAGCAGAGGAGGAATCAGAAGATGAAGAGCCACAAAATCTGGCTGTGAGAAGATCAACTCGAGAAAGAAGGTAGCCAGAAAGGTATAGTCCATCTACTTTTTGTTCAAACTTTGCTTTGTCTATTACTGATGATGATCCCAGAAGTGTGAAGAAAGCAGTGGAATTAGAGGATGGAAAACTCTGGAAAGAGGCCATGGTTGATGAAATGGCATCTTTGCACAAAAATAAGGCTTGGGATCTGGTGGAGTTGCCGGCTGGAAGGAAACCCATTGGC
>APFE030293227.1:0-10102 GCA_000404065.3 Pinus taeda | reverse complement strand
GGTTATTCCCAGGTGCCGAGAATTGATTTTGGTGATATTTTTTCTCCTGTTGCCAAGGTAACTTCTATTAGATTACTTTTATGTTTTTGCTTCTTTTTATTTTGAGGTATAACAGATGTATGTGAAGACAACATTTCTTCACAAGGATTTGGAAGAGGAAATCTACATGAAGGAACCTGAAGGCTTTGCGGTGAAGGGTAAGAAAGAACTAGTATACAAGTTAAAGAAGTCTATGTATGGGTTAAAATAGTCACCAAGGATATGGTATCAGAAATTTGATACATTTATACGGGGACTTGGCTTCACTAGAAGCAAAGCAGATCACTGTGTGTATTTTAAATTAACTGGTGACCGTGTTATTTATTTGGTCTTGTATGTGGATGATATGTTGCTAGTTGGAAATGACAAAGAAATTATCCAAGATTTGAAGACCCAATTCTCCTCCAAATTCGACATGAAAGCTCTTGGTGCTGCAAACTATATTTAGGGCATGGAAATTAAAAGAGATCAAGCAAAGAGGAAGCTTTGGTTAAACTAGAGGAAGTATGTCGAGACAATATTGCAGAGATTTAATATGCATGATAGTAAACCAGTGAAGGTTCCTATTCTTGTAGGTGTAAAGTTATCTGCTGAACAGTGTCCCAAGACACAAGAAGAGGAAGAGAATATGTCCCGTGTTCCATATGCAAGTGCAATCGGTAACTTGATGTATGTGATGGTGTGTACTAGAAAAGAAGCAGGTTTATGTCAACACCAGGAAAGAAGCATTGGACACCAGTGAAGCAGGTTTTCAAGTATTTGCGTGGCACTAGTGATTATGGTTTGTGCTACCAAGGAAGACCAAGATTGGACATAGTGTTGGATATTTGTGGCTTTGTTGATGCAAACTGGGCTGGAGATCTGGATCAGAGAAGATCTACAGGTGGGTATGTGTTTAACCTATTTGGAGGTGCAGTCAGTTGGATGAGTAAGAAACAATCTGTAGTGGCACTATCAATTACAGAGGCAGAACACATGGCAGCCACTCATGCAAGCAAGCAAGCAGTTTGGTTGCAGAGATTGTGTTCAAGTATGGGGTTAGTACAGGAAGCTATAAGGATAGACTATGATAGCAAAAGTGCAATTTTCTTGGCAAAGAACCCTGCATATCATTCAAAGACAAAGCACATTGATGTCCAATATCACTTTGTGAGGGATATGATAGAAGACAAAAAGGTGTTGCTAGTAAAGGTGGACACTTTGAAGAACACTGTAGATGCATTGAAAAAATTTGTGAGCTATGATAAGTTCTCTTGGTGTAGAGAAATAATGGGTGTTGCAGGGCTGGATAAATGACTAAACTCTCTTGTGGCCCCCTGTGGAAAGAAAACAATAAGTGGGAGAATGTTGGGTTGTGTTATATTTTTTTCACGACTAGCCCACGTAGTTAACCGGGGGTTAGAGGGGGAGGGGAGGTCACAGGGGGTTTGAGGGGTACCCGTAACCCCACTTTATGGGGTCTGGGGTAGTGCCCTGGAAAATTTTGGTTTGGACCCTATGTTAGGTTGGGCGGACCCACCTATGGTTTTGTGCATGATTTTCGTACATGTTTTTGGACGCGATGGTTTTCGGTCCATGGTTTTGGATGCGATGTTTTTCGGTCCATGGTATTGGATGCATCGACATGTATAAATATGTATTGTATCATTGAAAGGTATATAATGAAAAATCAAGCTAGTAGTCCCAGTTTTGGGATCTAGGGGAAATCTCTATGTATATGTGTTTTACGTGTTATGCTCTCGCATTGTTTATTTTCTATGTTTTAGAATTCGTATGCAGGTATATTCTATATGGGGTTAAAACCTACACCAATAACTATATTGTTATAGGAGAGGGGTTTCACCCCTCCCTAAAAAACCTTTCATTGAACCAATTAAGATAAGCCACCTGATGGGATTAACTTTAAAATGAGTTTCCAAGTCATGATTCAATTTCCAACTCTTAGTATAGAAAATTTTGCAAAGCCCTAACAAGACTCTCCACCCAAAGTACATTTATTTTATGCTCATCAAGATAAATCTACATTAAAATATGTTCAATAATAAATTAATCAAATTCATTGAGAATGATTTTCGACTTAATATAAAAATGACCTATCCATTCAACTTTATTCATTAATTCATCCCAAACACAAAATTCTATCCCACATTGAATTATTAAACGTTATAATAAATTCAATATCTTAAAAAAATTCTTATACATTTATATTATATAAACTTAACAAGTTAAAATTACAAATTTCTTAATTTTAATCAAATTCTAAACCAACTAAAAATTACTTATAAAAAAAACAAAACCTTTTTAAATAACCCCTTCGAATATTTGCAGTCGTCGTGTATAGTGATCAAATTTGAAGGGCAGGTCTTAATTTCATTTAAAAGAGTGTACATTCCAATCACCCTTCCATAATGAAAAGCATAAAAAAGAAGAAGCAATTCAATTGACAACAGTAAACTATCTTCCCAAATTTTTTAACACATCGTAAATCGGTAACTTCTTAGACTAATCTAAGGGAGACCCCGGATCAACCCTCGTGGCTGCCACTATAACACCAAGAGTATTCCAAGAGTATTTCTAGCAACCTGCAAGCCAGATATACCAAATCTATGATTTAGCAAGAGTCGAGACTCACGGATACAGAGAGTTTACTCCTTGAGCCAAGATCATAGCATGACACCAAGAGTCTTCCCATTTCTGGTGAAAGTTTTGAAAGATCGAAGGGTGTGTTGATTGATCAATTCCAAGTTCCCCACCAGGCAATTCAATCCTTAGAGTCTACACTTCCTTGAAATTCTTTAAAACCTCACCGGGAGAATGATGGGAAACCTCTGCAACCATGGATTTCTTTGGGCCCAAAACATGTTGCAATGTCTACCATGGCCTAACAGTGCTACCTAGTAACCATCATGATTCTCATCAAATAGCTCCATATCCCCTTGTTTTTACCATTGTTGTCAAGGTTGGTTTCTTCACTGGATATAACATAGCCCACCTTAACTACTACAGTCTGCACTTGGGGGACTATACTAGAGAACCTCTTTGAAACTTCACAACATCATCCCAAGGTCTTAATATCACCAAATTTGTTGAATATAAGCAGCAAAAGTGAATCTGGGAGCCTCTCAAGGTGGTATGCCGATGAATTAAACCCCATGTTTGGATCAATATAGATATTCCTCAATATAGAACATAACCACATAAAACTCAATTGATTTAGGACTTGATCAGAAACTACTTCACAATCAAATACAAATCTTCAAATTTTTGATACATCTTAGATATCATGAATTCTCATAATCATTTACACAAAATCTCATACTATTATGGCTAGGAAAACCTATGAGGAAATTCAAATTTATAGCAAAACTCATAATAGTCAGGCTCATTCTAGTGTGAATCTTCAATGTTGTTCCATTTCATGCAACCTCATATTATCCATTACCAAATCCAATCCATTAGAAAAACTACAAGAACCTCAACACAGTGATTAAATTCCAAATTTTTATGAATTCCCACAACATTTCATACTAAACTCAATATCATTAGAGCCCAGAAAACTCTAGATTTAAGATGGATCTAGGCTGGTATTTTAGCAAAGATCATACTATGATAATAGTTGTACTCCTTCCCTGTTGTGAAAGACTGAACACCAAAATCTTCAATATTTATATCTTGGAGTATTTGTTTCTGAGTTGACACTTCACTTGTTGTTTGATTGGCAGATTGATGGACATGAACAACAAAGAATATTTATAGGAACATATTGCACATTTGGCATGAAACAAGGATCATAAAAATTAATTCCAATAGCTTTGAAGGAGAATTCAATCATTGCAAGAAGATATAACTTATATTCAGAGAAAATTATTCAAATTTTCCATCTCTTCCATTATCAGTATGGTTGCAGCTTGATCAAATTTTGAGAACTTGCTCTACCAAATTGCAATTCCAGGCTTTCTCAAGAACCATAGATGGTAGACTTTGGAAAGAGCTTTAAAACGGTTTCTCTTTAAATGTATAATAAGGCCATTTTCATTTTGTAACCTTATTTGGGATTATATACAATTGTAAAGCAACATCGTATATGACTTGCAATGTACTCATTCTGACATAATCTTGAATAATCCATACTAAAAATTTTGGATGAACTTCAATATAGCTTTTATGGTTCGGAATTATGGCTTCTCAATATTTTGTCACTTCTAATTCAAGCTGGATATTGTTTAAGAATGTACATCAATCTACTAAAAGAAACCCTGAAATTGCCCACATTTGAGAAACAACTTTCAAATTCTAGCTAGAAATATTCATGCCTGATTATGCTTCTACATCATCCAACTAACAAGAAAACATCATTATAGTACTTCCATCTATAGAATTAGATGAGGAACATTGATCCCTCATTGAAAGGTGATCCACATAAGTACTAACAGATAAGAAATATTGTAATTAAGTAATCATTTTGTTAGGTAATAGCTACTCAATTAGCTTGGCCAATCACCCAATACGTAATCAATTGGGTCTAAATATAGTTTTCCCTTTTACTCCTATCATCTATGTCGCTTATCCCTCCCCTATGTGACTAATTCAAATTAGATCTCTTGTGTATCGTACTTGCAAATGTGCATTTGTTCTGTTTATCTTGCAGTCCATATGCTTTCCAATAAACAAATTACTTAGACTTGTAACTAGTTAGCTCACATGACATAGAAGTATGTTTAAGGAAATTAAGGGTACCTGCACTTATCTACTTAGTATTTATAATTCTTTATCAGTTGTAAGCAAAGGCGTGGTTCCTGTACACTCATTCTTCTTCTCCCCAGAAAATTCACATAGAACTTTGTTTCATCACATATCATACATGGGGTTGAGCTTAGGATAATTGGTAAAAGCACTGAGATGGTAAGCAAATTTTATTTTAAGAGGCCCTTCAATTTAGCAGGAACCCAACTGGGAATCAATGTTTTCCTTTGGAAAAGGGGATCTAGATCTTTAGGGGTGAGACTTCTACCAAAAAGGAAATTATTGAACAGAGCGAAGATGAATTATTCCCAATAGTCAGGCAATTCTCGGAATATAAAATAATAGACAACATATTTGTCCTTGTTAGTAAACCTAAAAAAAAATCTTTGAAATTTCATTCACCCCCTCATTTCCATTATTGGAAGGTAAGGGGAAACCACCCATTTCATAGATAAAAATAAATTTTGATTAGTCTAAGCTTGTCCAAGAGAAACATTCTGGCAAAGGTAGTTCCAAGACAACATACTATTGGTTTTCGATGTCTTTACAATGTTACAAGCTGCAAGATATTCCTCAGTTTATCAAGAATAATAGCCCCTTCCAATATAGCTACAAGTCTAGTATTCATCATACAATTTATATGCATTGTAACTAACAAGTGAATTTCAAACAGACCAAATGTTATGTTTTATGTCTTTTTCCTTGAATTACTGTTATATTAAGCAGAGGTTGGTGTAAGAACATCCAAAAAAGAATTAGTTTGTGATGAAATAAAAACTTTACATCTCAACATGCAATTGAAGATTAAACTTTGAAAACATGGGGCACAAGAACCTCAATAAGATGATTTCACAGTGCAAATGCCAATGTGCCAAGAGTCATTTGATGTGGTACGGGAAATTGCTGTTAAATTGATACGGATAGTGAAGAACATATATGTAAGAAATACAATGCTATCCAAATAGTAAAAGGCAATGTTGTTGATGGATGATCAAATTACGATTAATGGGATTTGTAATTACAAACATGCTACATTGGACTGAAAGAGTGCTTTTGGTAGTTTTCCGATGATGAATAAAATAGATGTGGCATTTGAAGATTCAATACGCATTTTGCCAAAGAAATGGCAACACTAAGACAACTGAAAAATTTATATTCATTTTGCCTTTATGTCTGAAGAACTTTTGTTGAGATGTGGTTAGCTAGATTCAAAATCATACCAGAGCATTTAGATGGTTGTGTTGTCTTGGTGTTAAGTGTACAAAAGGTAAATCATATCATCAACTTGGAACTACTTACATCATTGGTACTCCATTGAAGTTAAAGAGTAAGGAAGTTTCATAAGAATTGGCATAACCTATAGGTACAAGCAATGTCATTAAAATATAGTGGTAGTTATGATCTATTTTATGGACATGGTAAGAAAGTTAAGGCCAAAAATTGGCAAAAAAACTTGGCAATACAACAAGTTGTACAAAATCAACACAGAAAATGAATGCATTCGATAGACGGTAGGACTCAATCAAAAAGGTAGATATAACTCTAGCCACTTATTTCAGCTCACTAAGAAGATATACAAATGGTAACTTTTACAATTTGGTGGAGGAACTTGCAACTACAATCAATTATTTTTGTTATGTCTATTTCAGTGTTGTTAAGTATCAACAATAAAAGAGGTACAACTTGAAACAACAGTTTCAAGCATGGCCTCCCAGAATTCTCTTGATTCCAGCCTTCTGCTCAGCACTGAGTTTGGAGGTAAATCTAATTTCAAACATGATTCTAACCAGGAACATCTGTGGAAGATAAGGTTTACTGACCAGGCGCTGAAAAGTGAAGTTGTTGTGTCAATAACCGAAGGCCGCCTCCTCAATAGTTCTCAGATTCCTTCTCATTGTTCCCATGCCGGCATTGCAGGGACGAAATCCATCATGCCCATTTTCCCTCTCGAATTTATCAACGCTTTCCTCATTTTTCCATTCTGATCACTCATCTCTACATTCACCTCCAACTTCACACTCCAAACAGAAGATATAAATCTATGGGTTTGGGAGCAGCGGTGGCTTCGATCCATTGCAGTGCTGGTTTTTATGGCCATGGAAGCCATATTAGAGATTGTCATTATATAGTTTGGTTATAGGAATCATAAAATAGAGGTGCTCCATATGCAGTTCATGCTCTACAGAAAGCAGAGAAACATACTCATCGAAATGCATTGAATCTGCATGGCAGACGAAAAATATGAGACTTTCTCTTAATATTTGTGCTACCTTCACCCGCTCCGAGAAATATTTGATCACCACAATGTTGTCTTCTTGAAGCAGCACTAACTTGGCAGTAGGGGGGTTTAATGATGTATAAGACAAGCAACCATCATATGAAACACCTTTTGCAGGTGACATCCAAAGGGAAATGTAAGGGGCAGGTTCAGAGACTGCGCTTTCTCGGCGAATGATAAAAAGAAGAGGGGTAACCAGTGACCACTGTGGTGAGTCAGAGACAAGTCGGGCACAGGAGTTCGGACTTCAGTAAAATTGAAATTAAAAAAAAAAAATTCTCAAGTTGACAGCCCTTTTTAAAACATTTTAAAATATAATTTCATTTTTTTTTTTTTTTTTTTCTTTCACAATTGCAAAACTCAATTTTTTTTTTGATTACAAAAATTTTCCCCTACTTCTATGACGTGCCAAGGCCCTTTAAAGGGCTCTGACTTGTTCAATTTTGAACACAGTCATATACACATGCAATTGAGGTTACTTTTACATAGGCCACGCATTTGAATAAAAGAACTAGTGAATCATTTGAAATAAGGAACTAGTAAAAGAATCTACAAAGAATTGCATGACAATTTTCTCAACTTTCTACAGATAGATAAATAAATAAATAAAATTATTGAAGAAAAATTCTAATAAATTTAAAACAATTCTTAAAAATATTGTATATAACATTTTTTTAAATTAAACATTAAATCTTATAAAATCTGGTTGAAATTAGTAGATGGCCCTTTGTGCAAAGTGCATTTAAATTTAAGATATATTTAAAGCTAGTGGATGGATCTGAGTACAAAGTACATTTAAATTTAGAACATAGGCCAAACATTGTTTTTCGTCCTAGTTATATCAAATGGAACGCCTGGATCCCTAATGAAGCCTGCAATGGACATGCACTACGTCATATACAACATCCTTGTCAGCGTACATCACTGGTGCAGGCCCCAATGGATAAACTGCAAGCAAATGTGCAAAACCCTGCAGATCACGACGAAGCCTCTACGTTCAGATCGAAAGTTTCAGCGGGGCGATTATCATATGCATCCCTTGAAAAAGGTGGTGTTGCAAGATGGTTAGCAGGTTGAATACTTTGCTTTCCCTTTTCCTCACAACTGCTGCTCCCATTCTCCTTCCTGGGAAGACTGTATATATCCTTTTGTGCAGATGTTGTATGCTTACCTTCACATTTACAGAAGTCCTCCCATTCGAAGGAAGGTATCCATGGCGATTTAGTTTTTAGAACTTTAACACCCAAGTCTTCAGCTGACATGGATATAGAGTTCGAAAAATCCCAGTCCGCGTGCCTGCTTTTCATATATTGGATTCTATCCAACACAGCCACAAATTCTTCAAAATCGTCTCCAGAATTCGCTGATCCAGTGCGCTGGCGTTGACTTCCGTCCTCCCCTTTATCTGTTTCAGTTTTCGAGGGCCCCTGTTGACAGGAAGCACTTGGTCCATTTCTGGAGGACATGGATCCAATACAAATGCTTACTCAAACTTCAATCCAACAACTGAAAGTAACACTGATAACACTGATATCTACAGATGAAAATAACGAACTCTCAGAAGGTAAATAACGAAAGATTCTCATTGTTTAGAAACGACTCTGGAAAACTTGATAAGAAACAACGTTTATATAGAACGAATGGATTCGGTGAGACGACAGTTTGTTCGACAGAAAATTGAGCATATCAACGCAGGGGACCGCAGAGAAAATTGAGCATATCAAGACGAAAAATAAGGGACCGTAGGGTATGAATGCACATGGCCGTGCGAGTCACTCCCCTGTTTGTCCAATCAATTTTATTAAAACACAGGATTTTTTCAAACCAGGCAGAGGGAAGGACCATTTCTCTCGTGCTTCACCGCTGTAAAAAGCTTTCATTTTGCCATAACTACCATCATGAGGATGACGCAAGCTTTAAATTTCATTAAATTTCGCTGAGCACAGCATTGAAAATGTAGTCACAGCGACTCTCTCACATTGGCCGCACAGTATTGAAAGTGTAATTAGAGTCACCCTCACAATAATAAAGGGTGGAGTATTTTTTCAAACTGCTTTTGTTTGGTAAAGAAAAAGTAAAAGCCTGCCGTTTTGAACTACCACGGCCAATTAATTAATTAATTATTACAACTAAATGATAATAAATAGGGAGTTGTCTATAATGCGACTTTTTGGAGATTCCCGTGACGGAATCCGGCGGAAGAAATGAGGTTAAATCTTGATTTTTAGCAGTTAAAATGGTTTTTTAACTGCATATTTGGATTCAGCGCCCTGGAAAACCCCTGGTAGCCATTGATTGTGCTGAAACTAGCTATCAAACTTAGGATTCCAATGAATTGCTGCCGGATTTTGACCGGAAAAATCCGCCGGAAAAGCTTTCAAAAAGTCGCGTTAAAGACTACTACTTTAACTAATTACATATCCACCAAAATGTCTAGTAATACTCAGTTGTAAAATAAATCATTCTTCTTGTAAGTTCTCTCAAGTCAATAATATTATGGCTTTATTGCTATTTTTTAATTTCTTACTCATCTGTAAACTGCACAAGTCTTTATATAGGGTTTCTAAATTAAATGATATCATGGCATTGTCACTAATTTTTTGAACTTTTCACTCATGTGTAAAATGCATGATCCTTTAACTTTTCTGAATTAAAAGATATTATAGCATTGCTGCCATTTTTTGAACTTCACTGCAAAAGAAAATTCAATAAATTTTCTCAATTAAATAATATCATGGCATTGATGTTATTTTTGGAACTTCCAGTGAATTGTAAAATACATAATTCTCTCAATTTTAATATTTTTGAACTTCTCACTCAATTGTAAATTGCATAATTATTTCCATACCTTCTCTCAATACAATAATACCATGGCATTGCTGTTGCTTTTGAACTTCTCTCCATACAACAATACAATGAAACATGGCATTGCTGCTATTTTTGAACTGCTCTCAGATATAATAATGCCATGAAACATTATTATAAACAGATTGTTGCTGCTATTGACAGTTCAATGTTGGATTAATATAATCACACGAAATA
>APFE030293222.1:0-11728 GCA_000404065.3 Pinus taeda | reverse complement strand
ATATAAGTAGCTTGCCATTGTTTCAAAATGTTATTGTTTCGTATTTGTATATACAATCCAAAAAACAACATATGCCTATACCTGTAAACTTTTCTAACTCACACTCATGCATGTCCCTCTTTCTATATGTATGCCCATCTTTTCATTCTTGCACCTACAATTCATTTTATGTTCCTGGAAAACTAACACAACAAAGCTCACAAATATTGTTGCTTTAATGCATGTTCCCATGTTTGCATTCATAAGCATATAGGTCATTCCCAAACTTGTACATCTGACAAAGAAAAACTTGTATATAAAAGTATAAAAGCTTAAAATACATCCTACAATTTCTCGGACACAATCAATGTTGTGGAAAATGCCATATGACCTAAAATGAATATGGTAACAAATTCTATCTCCCACAAAAATGGATAAGATATAGTTCCTTTAATAAAATATCTAAAAATTGTAGAAAAACTGGTGTAGGTCAACCCGATAATGCAATATGAATCAAAGAAAAATAATATAACCTACTTCTACTATCAATTTGTGGAAGCTTAAAGATCGAGCTGAACAATATAACCAGAAGAAGAAGAATCAATGCACAATACACATGAAAATACTTTGGGGAAAGCCTCAGTTAAAAACCCCACTATTTGCATTATCATACAAGGTGGAAATACATAGGGATTATACAAAGTTTTAGCTCTCACAGCTAGCCAGCTCTCAGTACAATCCTCACAGATGCTCACAAGCAATCTTGGCTGCTCTCTAGCCTTCCTCTCTACCCTCCAAGCTCCTATTGCCTTGCGACGTTCCTTGTGGATGGTCTCCTTCAACCAAGTGGAAAAATCTGATCTAACACACTGTCAGAACTGCGCAATCCTCAAGGAATGATTCCTTGAATGCATGCATGAGTTTTCTTTATAAGAAAACACATGAAACTGATAGTACATTGTCCTTGACTTTAATCTCAACTGGATCTTTCTCAGAATAGACATGCATGAGTTTCTGATGAGGGAATCTTCAGTTAACTGGAGTACACTAGTTGAGTGCATGCAGTCATCAACTGACTGTTAACTCTCTATTAGTTCCTCAAACGGTTTGGAACTAATTTAACTGGACTTAACTCAGTAAACTGAGTTAACAAATTACAACTCAAATATAACTCAATCTTATCTCCTTAATTTAAGGGATACCTCTTGCATGACTTCAGAAAAACTTCTAACTTGAATTTCTCCAACTAATTAATTCAAAATGAATTAATTAATTATTTCCAAGTAGTTTTTAAGATTAAATTCGATTTTAATTCACAATTTAATTCAAAGACAAATTAAAATGGAATATTCTTGTTTCCATATTTCAACACTCCCTCTCAAAAAGAAAGGTATTATCTACCACCCCGATCTGGTCTCTATGGAACTCGAATTTACACTTTGACAATGCCTTTGTCAAAATGTCAGCATCTTGCTCCTCTGTCGAAATATACTGCAACAACATGATCCTCTTGACCTGCGAAAAGCCACGGGCAACAAATCTTGCCTTATTCTTCTCCACACTACCATCAGCAACTTGCTTTACCTTATAAATCCAACGGGAACTCATAACTAACTTGTTCGTCGGTCTCAGAACCACGTCCCAAACACTGTTACGAACTATGGAGTCATACTCTTCCACCATGGCATCAACCCAAATCGACTGATGCATTGCTTCCTCAAAGGAAGATGGCTCGATATCAACACATTCCCCACCAAGGGCCATGTATCCAGTGTACTTCTCAGGTGACCTCCTCTGTCTACGCTGAGAATATGGTGCTCCCACATTCTCTCTCGCATCTTCCAACAATTTGTCAGCTTCTCTTGTGTGCTTCCATCCATCTCTGGAAGACTCTGGTTGAGTAGATGTCTCCACTCTTGGAACCTTTGCATGTGGTTGCTCCACATCAGTCCGAGGCTCCTCCTCCTTACGAACCAACAGTTCCTCCATAGCCTGTAGTTGGAGCTCCCTCTCAAGGGAAACCCGCATGGCCTTCTGCTTATCAAACTTGAGATCTCTGCGAACCACTGTCCTCCAACTGGTAGGCAAGTACACCCGATAGTTGTGAGGTGTATCACTGTACCCCACAAGTATCCCCAACTCTGTTGTTGGCTCAAGCTTCTTTCATGCATCCTTTGTCACATGGCAATATACTGATGAGCCAAAGATCCTGAAGTGACCCACATCTGGTCTCTTACGGGAGAAAGCTTCCTTTGGTGTCTTCATCCCAAGTATGCGATGCAGGCTTCTATTCTACAAATAGACTGTTGTTTTTCATGCCTCAGCCCACAAGTGAAGTGGTAGGCCTTGGTCATGCAGCATTGCCCGTGCTGCCCCTACAATAGTTATGTTCTTCCTCTGGGCCACCCCATTCTGCCGTGGGTTATGAGGTTCGTCAGCTCTCGTTTACTTCCTTCTGCTACACAAAAGTCCTTAAACTCTTGAGAGACATATTCTCCACCATTGTCACCTCTCAAAGCCTTGATCTTCTTCCCTAACTCTTTCTCGGCCAAAGCTTTGAACTCACAAAGCTTTGTGAAAGTTTGATCCTTCTTCTACATGCAATAAATCCACCATTTATGAGAATAGTCATCAATGAAAATCACATAATACCTTTGCTTCAATATGGATGTCGTCGAGAATGTTCCACACACATCAGTATGAAATTGCTCTAAGATAGCCTTTGCTCAACTATCTCGGTCATGCAAGGAAGACTTGGTGTACTTTCCCAAGTTACAACCTTTGCATGTGTCAACTTGCTCAAGTTTACCTTTGGGAAGTCATGTAGATATGTGTTGCATTTATCTTCAAAGCCCCATCATGCAAATGGCCCAACCGCCTGTGCCACAACTCACCAATGTCTTGGCTTTGCACCAATTCTGCTTTCATGCTCAATGATGCACAATCATATACATCTAGTTTATAGAGATTCTTCACCCAAATCCCTATTGTCTTGGTCTGACCCATGGCTATCTGTCTTAGGAATGCCTTTCCTTTACTGAATACAACATCGTAGCCTTTGTCTTCCAACATCGCGACCGATACCAAGTTCTTCTTCAGTCCAGGCACATACATCACATCTGTCAAGGTGAGAGGAGCTACATGCTCCCTTTGAAAAGCAACCTTACCCACTCCTAAAACACTATACCTTTCTTCGTCACCCATCTCTATGCGTATCTTGAGGTTTTTCTCCTCCAAGGCAATGAATAAACTTTTATCACTGGTCATGTGGAATGAGGCTCCACTGTCAAGATACCAGACACAACCCATCATCAATGACACCATGCATGAAATAAGGGTAAATTTTGTTTTGAACTGAGAGGCTAATGCCTCACCTTTCGATCCTTCCGAGGATCCCTTCTTGGACTTATTCGATGCACAATTAGTCGCATAATGTCCCATATTTTGACAATTAAAGCATCTCACTTTAGAAATGTCACCCTTCTTCCCTCCATGAGAAGAATTCGATTTGGAATGGGAAGCCTTCTCCTTCCCTTTCCTTTCCTTACTTGCTAAGGCCATATTTTCTTCATCGTCATTCTTGGATGAAGAACCATCTTGTTTGCTCCTCCTGATCTCCTACTGCATAAGATCCAACCACAATCGTTCCCAATCCAGCAGTTTCTCCCTTCCATTCACAGAGTCCTAGTAGCTATTCCAACTCTTTGGAAGGCCAAGGAGAGCGAGGCTCACCATATCATCATTGGCAGTAGTTATTCCCACACTGTTGAGCTCATATCTGTAGGTGGTGAGCTTGTTCAGGTATGTGGAAATAATATCTCCCTTCTCCATCTTGATTCCTCAAAGCTTATCCTTGAGCACCAATTTCCTCTGGTCGCTATTGTTCTAGTAGAGGTCCTTCAATGTCTTCCACATTGAAAATGGAGTATCCTTCCCATGGATACTCGAGACAATATGGTCTTGAAATCCCTGAAGGATGATTTGTCTAGCCTTCACCACACACTTCTTCCACTGAACCAACTCTTGTGCATTAGTTGAAGTTGGTTTTGGGATTTCATGATCAATGAATTCCTTCAAGCCATTGTCTTCTAATATAGCCTCCATTCTATCTTTCCATGCTATGTAATTCGAGCTACCTTCCAAGGCATACTCGAGCCTCAAGCCATAGAATGCCATTGGCCAACATTGAAGTATGATATGAATTCGATTTTCACCTACAACCTCGAACTTCAAACTTCAAATTCTCTTCTCAGTATATTGTTCACAACTTCGTTACTATGTAGAAAATTTCTACGAATCCAGCTCTGATACCATGTAGAAAATTTGATGGTAGGTCAACCCGATAATGCAATATCAATCAAAGCAGAATAATATAACATACTTCTACTATCAATTTGTGGAAGCTTAAAGATCGAGTTGAACAATATAACCAGAAGAAGAAGAATCAATGCATAATACACATGAAAATACATTGGGAAAGCCTCAGCTAAAAACCCCACTATCTGTATTATCATACAAGGTGGAAATACATAGGAATTATATAAAGCCTTAGCTCTCACAGCTAACCATCTCTCAGTACAATTTTCACAGATGCTCACAGGCAATCTTGGCTGCTCTCTAACCTTCCTCTCTACCCTCCAAGCTCCTATTTCCTTGTGTTGTTCCTTGTGGATGATCTCCTTCAACCAAGTGGAAAACTCTGATCTCACACATTATTAGAACTGCGCAATCCTGAAGGAATGATTCCTTGACTGCATGCATGAGTTTTCTTTATAAGAAAACACATGCAACTGATAGTACGTTGTCCTTGAATTTGATCTCAATTGGGTCTTTCTCATAATAGACGTGCATGAGTTTCTGATGAGGGAATATTCAGTTAACTGGAGTACACTAGTTGAGTGCATGCATGCATCAACTGGCTGTTAACTCTCTATTAGTTCCTCAAATAGTTTGGAACTAATTTAACTGGACTTAACTCAGTAGACTGACTTAACTAATTACAACTCAAATATAACTCAATCTTATCTCCTTAATTTAAGGGATAACTCTTGCATGACTTTAGAAAGACTTCTAACTTGAATTTCTCCAACTAATTAATTCAAAATGAATTAATTAATTAATTCCAAGTAGTTGTTAAGACTAAATTCGATTTTAATCCACAATTTAATTCAAGGAAAAATTAAATTGGAATATTCTTGTTGCCATATTTCAACAAAAACTTGAACTATACATTAAGGATATGAGAAAAGTTTCAAGGTCTTCTAAATAAGGTAAGAAATTGTAAATAATGCACCTTTGTAAGTTTTTCCCTTTTAGTCTTGGAATTCCCCAAGTATCTTCTTCCTTCATCAAATGCACATGCCCATTAATCCTTACAAGTAGCTCTTGGTTGTTTCAAAATACTACCAAATTGTACTTGTATGTACAATCCAAAATTCATCATTTCCCTATTCCTAGAAAACTTTTCTAACTCAAGCTCATGCATGTGCCTATTTCGATGGATAAGGACTTCTTTGCATTCATGCACCTACCATTCATTCCCATTCCTTGAAAACTGACATGTCAAATCTCATGAACAAAATAACAAATTGTAAATGACATCAAATAATTGAAACTATGCTTCTCTTGTCTACTTTCAAATGTTGCTTTTGTTCTTCCTCCTCTGCCTTGTTACTACCAGTGCCAAGATTAACAAGACATTCTTGAAAAAACAATAAGGTCTCTTGCCTTTAATAATAAGTTAAGGTTTACTAAATACCTTAAACAAACTTCCTAACCCTTCTTCTCTCAAAACCTATCCTTCACTCAAAATAACCCATTCAATAATAGGAATTGCACTTATTGTTTTGTTTGTCTTGACAAGAATCATTTTGCTTTCCACTTTAATTTGTGAGAATGAAAAAACATATATGTCTAGAAATATCTTCGTTGTTAATATCACCTTGATTATTGAGAATTTTTTTTTCTCATGCTTCTAAATATTCCACTCTCTTTGCTTCAAAAAAATTCTTCCTTCATGTCTTTCAAGTGTCATATTGTAATCTTTTCCATGGAATTTCTACAAAGTCTACTTATTTTCCTATACACTTACATTTAAAAATATACTTGCAGTTTCTCTCTTCCAACAAAAACTCGTAATCCAATGGATCCAACTTTGACTAGCAATCCACTTTCACTATTGATGGTTGGTTCTACATAGCTACAACCAATCCTCCAAGTGGTTTCCATCGAGTAGATTTTCCCATGCAAGGTTGCAGCCCCCCGCTACTGGCTCTATCTTTCTGATGGAACTCACAAAGATGTGGTCTTGTTGCCTTCAGTGCACAATCCCCTTGAAACATATGGGGAGCTTCAACTATGCTCCACTGTGCTCCTTAGAAAAAAAATGCTTGCATATCCTTCCATTGATCTTTGTATGTTGCAACTTCCTCTCCTACCTTCCTTGCCTTCCTCTCCATTTAAGTCACTTTTTTGCACCTACTCTCTTTACATTATATTTTCTTATTCTCCTCCTCTCTCACAAATCTTATTTCTTGCAGGTCACTTCGTGTCATCCAACTTGAAATTCTTCATCGTGCAACACCTCTTATTGCTGAACCAACCCCTCTTGTTCTTTCCACTAAACAAGTCCTCCATGCCACCTCATCCTCGACAATTGCCTCTGCTTTGCCATCAAATTCCTTGTTAAGGTCCCAACCTACAACCTCTAATTACGGATAACGATGTTTCTCCAACAACTCTCCCTTTTAAGGCACTCAACCTATTAGAGCCTAGATCAATCTCAAGCTTAAGGGAGGCAATCCTAGGATAACCACAAACCATGCTTAACTTGGTAGCTAGCCCTACCAGGTCGGAAGAGGGCTCTCTCCTTTTCAATCTCAATGGAGATTAATAAAATAAGACTAGATTTTAGGCTAGGTATAGTAGCTCTAGGGTTTTTGTTTGATTTTAAAGGTTGGTTGATGGATCAAATGGAGCAGGCAGCTTAGGTCTGGGAAATCAAATCAAGGATGCAAACATGTTTTGTGGGGCAAGATAGATAAGTGTTTATGCACTAGTAATCAAGTGAGATGGTTGGTTTAAGATTGTTGAGGGGCTGAGGAGAGCATGTGGAGACCATGAATCCTCTTCAAACTGCTGAAAACATTAAGAACTAAATGCATTCCCAAGGCAAAGCACTGTTATTAATGTATTTTGCCTATTTCTCTTGATTCATTTAGTTTAGAAGAATGGAAAAGGTTTTGAAACATCTAACACATAAGAATAACTTATTACATGATAAGAAACAATACAAAAACACGGTATCACAAGAATCCCACAAAAATAGCTGCAAAACCTGGTTTTATTCCTTGCCAATCTGCTAATACAAGTATACAATGTGTGCACCACTTCCAAAAGAGTCCAACCCTTACAACTGACTAAGAAAGAACATAATATAGGCATCAAACCACCTATGCTAACCATCAGGGTCGAATCCATGAGAAAACGAGTGGTTTCAACCATATCTAAACTAAGAACAGGAATATAGGCAGTGGAACAACTTGCCTCTAAAACCATGGAAACTAATTCATTCCACCCCCAACCACTTCAAAATGATGAATTTACCCCCAAGAGTCATTTTATAAGTACATTTACATCCCATAGCATCAATTACATTCATATATTTACCTAAAAAGAGCCCAAAATTCAAATTACAAAAAATCTAGGTGAAATTTTGATTTTGGAGCCAAACTAGCAATTTTCATCCAATGCGTAGTGCCCCTGATCCAATGCGCATCACTTATTACAAGCCAGTTTTGGGGACCTTCCCGGTGTCCAAACTGGGTGTAGGATAGCTCGTTGGAAATCTTGTCGAGTATACTTCTTGGAACAACTTGAATTTCTAGATTTGGATGTCATTTGACCCCTAAAAAATGGAATCTCCCAAGACTGCTTCTTGTGTATCAAAAAAGTGGCACAAAGTTCATTTTTTGATGGTTTTTTGGCCTTTAGGTGACCAAGATCTGCTCCAAACTTGATGAAACTTTTTGGTTTGCTTGTCTTTTCATGCTCAATCCAAAAATGCAAACCATTCTCTCAAAGGATGCTCTAGTCAAAAGCGCAGCGCCAGTGGCGTTGCGCACCTATTGGGTTTTCTTGTGTTTCGCATTTCAATGCGCAGAGCCACTGATTCTATGCGCAACTCCTCTTTTAAACCGTGTTTTAGAGGCCTTCGCGGTGTCCAAATTGGAGACAGGATAGCTTTTTGGAAAGCTTGTCGAGTATACTTTCCAGATCATCTTTAATTTTTCAATTTGGAGTTCATTTACCCTATCAAAAGTCAAATCTCCCAAGACTAGTCAAAATGTGCAAAATGAGGCTGCCTAAATGTAGAGTGTTGTTGCAATCAACTTTTGAAGGTCTTCCTAAACTCTGAGCTCATGATAGATCATTGGAAATATCTTTGTGTCTAACTATCATTTGACTCATCGAGGAAGTCATTTGGCCAACCAGGATAGGAGAAATCTTGATTTTCCCAATGTCACTCCAGAGGTGCAGCAACCCTCTTGAGGCAACTGTATTTTGACATTTCTCTAAAACCATGACACCTATGCAAAAATTGGAGGTTTTTCTTCCTTGGTCTATTACGGACAAAAACCTCTCCCACTTTTGTCAAAATCATCTTATATTTCTCAGAAACATCATTTGAGTAAAACCTATCCCGATGTGTGGAACAGGGGTTTTGTAGAAATGAAGGGAAATGAAGGGGATAAGGGGCTGATAAATTCTTGAGAAGATTTTGGAAAATAGGGAGGGATGTTAGGAAGGAAGGGAAAGCATAATTTCAAATATTTAGTGAGGGGAAGGGTCCAAAAGGGCAAAACACAGGCCTAGCCTAGAAAATTGTCAAATTGTAGCAAGAAGCTAGGGTTTGTGGGAAAATGAAGAATTTGAAAGATATCAGTGATGGGAAGTTCTTAAGAAGGTACATTAAGGATAGGGGAAGGTGTATGACCATCAGGATACAAGTTTTGTTGATGACTTGACCATCCAAGATAAATTACCTTCAAAACCCTAGAAAAGGGAAATGAGCCTTACCCAAGTACAACTGAAGCACGAACAAGGTGTACATGACCCATTGGAACCTGAAATGATGACAACTCTCTGAATGATGGTACACTCATCCAAATGGTGACATGGACCAATACTTGGAAGACTTTGGAATGAGTGAAAACAAATCCTAAACCTAATACCCAGTGACCAAATTTTACTTGAATACTCACTGAAATGACAAAATTTGACTTTGGCACCCTAAAACCACTTTGTAAGAGCATGTTTGATCACTGGTGGAAGGCTTCAAAGACTGACACTAACACAACCCATCATAGAAACATTTTTTCATATAAGGCAAGGCCCTCACAAAGACACCCCTCTATCAATACAACAATACATGGGGCACTGGGAAATTTATTGGATTTGACCTTCTATACTATAATGGTGACGAGATCCATGTATCTTCCTTCAAAGACTTGGTATATTCTTTAAATGCTCTCGTACAAGTTGGTTGGATCTACACAGTATCAAATGGCACCATAAAGGTTCCAAATCCTAGCTACAAGCATCTGAACCGCCTATTCAAAATCCTCCTTTTGCCTGCATCAAATGTGTCTGAGTGCATATATGAATATCATTCAATAACTCCCCGCAAATTTCATTTCATCTCAATCAATTCACTCAAAATTTCATCTATCAACTTGGTTGTTTATGTTATTGGAATTGTTAGTGCGACTTATCCTGCCTACATCGTATGCCACACGATGGCTCAGAAACTCCTTGGAAAGATTTGTGTGACATGTCGGGTTACAACATCGATGTCACCATTTGGGGTGTGAAGTGCCATGTCGATGGACACAAACTCTCCGAACCTCATGCCTTGGATTCCACTTGAGTCCTTGCAATCAAAGGGGGTCGTGTCGTTGAGTTCAATCGAAAGACTGTTGGAACTATTCCCCCCACTTCCCTTCTAATAAACCTATATATTGTTGAAACACGCTAGCTCCAACAATGGTTTCAAATACAGGCTTCAATGAATCCTTGCCTTCACTTAGTCAGAAATACATAGGCACCCCTAGCATGCCCCTCAAATAAAAAATAATCACTAAAGTTTTTGAGTTGCCCTGCTCCAAGAAATATCCATGAATTGTCATTCGTGCTACTACTACAACAATGGACATTGAATATTTTTACTTCCTTGCATGCCCACTTAATATTGATGGCATGAAATGAATGAAGAGATTTATCCAACAATATGAGAATATGTGGCATTGCACGAAATGCAAAGGTGCCTTCCTTGAATGTGACTATTTTTATGTGCTCCATCTTGAATTCCATGATCACACAGGCCATCTAGGAAATGTCATTGTGTTTGATTATGTTGCGACTAAACTCTTGCGCATATCAACAAAGCACCTTAGCCTCCTTTCAAGTGAGCCAGAATCTGTTAGGGACATCACCACTAGGATCAAATGTGGACACTTCACATTCACGCTTTCTGTTAAAACAAACACTTTCAATGGCATGAAATGCCTTCGCCCAACCCTTATACAATCTGAAGAAATCCCTTATGCCTCTAAATCTACCCTTGTCTTGCATGAAATGAAAACCAAATTTGGCCATTCCAAAAAAGTTGTTCGCCAACTTTAAACAATTTTATTACCCCTACATATTGTTGTAGTCATGCTTTCCTCTTCCACACATATTCTGTGAAACAATTGTGGACTTTGATTTTGGCCTCTCGTTTACTCTCAAACCCATTTTCATTTTTTAAATCCTTTCCCTAAATCACAACTCCCTTGCCCTGTGGTTGGCTTCTTCCTCCCTATACAATAGAATTTTCACACAATGCCCTCGTATAACTCTTTTTGCCTTCTCACAGTTATCTTCCTACACCTCTGTCTCTACTACTTTTTGTAAATCATGGCTACAAAAATACTTGTTACTCTTGTAATGTTTCTTGGTAAATACATGGGCATTAGCTCACTTTAATTCCTTTGGCCTTCTTCATTCCTTCATGTGCTTTGCAACACATTAACATATTTCAAGTACACATATGGATATGGATATGCTCTAATATGGAAAACATACATTAACTATTGATTTTAATAATGGTGCAACACAAAAGTAACCTTTCTTAAATCGAAAAACAAACATGCATGGTGATATAACTTCTAATTTCAACATCCCACTGGCTAATGTTATAATTCAAGGCGTAATGATTCAACACATATTCATATTGCACGTAACGATTCAACACATATTCATATTGCACCTACATTTGATTTTTGACAACTTATTTATTATTAAGGAGTTTAGACTCCTGTGATCCATAATCTTGTTAAGAGAATAATTTCGGCAAAATCATAGAAAAAACCATTTGTCGACGCGTTTCGAACCAACCAGTGTGGTTCATCGTCAGGACAAGTTGAAGAACCAGATCTAGCATAGCATGTTAAATAGACTGAGCAGAGATTCCAACGGCTAATTAACGGCTAATTTGACTAAAGAACCCAGGTCAAAAATTAAATTTAATAATGTTAATATTATAATATTATTATTAATAATTTATAATTTATTTTATGGAAAAAAAGTTAAATCTGGTAAAATTATATAAAATAAATTCAGGTTAGTTTAAAATTTAATTCAATATTATTATTATTACTATTATTATTATTATTATTATTATTATTATTATATTAATAAATAATTTATT
>APFE030293211.1:57839-92996 GCA_000404065.3 Pinus taeda | reverse complement strand
CCTTGAGGGTAGAGGGAAAGAGTTTCAGCTTTTGCTCATCCTCAGCATAGTCATAAGTTCGACAAAGGACAACAAACTCAAACAGGAAGGTATCAGGGTCCTCAGTAGTCAGACCATGGAAATGAGGTAGCACATAGGGACTTATGTTTTTTATTTTCATGTCCCCATTGGTCTCTCAGATGGGAAAGGCACCCTCTATTCTCTCGTCTTCTCTTCTACCGTTTCGGTTTTCAGCCATGGCTTCAGATGGAATGTTTCCTAACTCTTCTTCTGGTATAGGATCTTTGTATATCTTAGGAGGTTCACCTATAGGATCTTCTGGCTCACTGTCACCAGAGAAAAGAGAAGGTTGAATCAGTGATGTGGTGGGGGTGTTGGGTAAGAATTTGCCGATTTTATCTCTTTTCCTACGAGGCATGAAATGGAAAGACTTTTTCTTTCTTTTCTTGTATTTTTTCTTGTACCTGCAAAACGAGAATAGATTGAACTACAAGTAACTATCTTATTGAAAGGAAAATGCAGAATTGAAATGCTAATTTACGCTTGCAGAATTGAAATGCTAATCTATGAAAGCAGAATTGAAACTCTAACCTATGCTTGCAGAATTGAAATTGCGGAATTGAAAGGCTAATCTATGAAAGCAAGAAATGTCTACTCTACTTTTGCGGAAATGAAATTGCAAGAAATGGAAATGAAATAAACTACTTAGCAGAAGGTTGTAGTGGGAAAAGAAGAAAAGCAACAATCATCAATACTCTTACGCTTCCCCGAAAATGGCACCAAAAAGATGGTGGGCTCTAGTATTGCAGCAATAATGCTGCAACTCCTGGGGCTCCCTTCTTTACTTTTATCAACCCGGTTATTCGTAACAAACTTGGAAGCGACGGTGCTGTATGCACAAGTACTAGCTCTTGTCGCAGTTGTCACTTGGTCAGCTGGCACAAGTCCGCTAGGGGCTTTAGCCAAATTCTATGAGTTCTCAGAAGAAGCTTTTAAGTGATGGATGAAAACTAACTCAAAGGAAGCTAATCTACTTGCGAAAAGAAACTGAAAGCCAAAAAGGAACGCAAACCCTAACAAACCCTAATTCTACCAGCTAGTCCTACTGATGCAAAAATGAGAATGCAAACTACTGAAAGAGATGTCATTACTTCTATGAAGGTAAAATACATGTGTCTAGACTACGTTTGTCCTAAGAAAGCATCTTTTTGTATTTTTTGATTAAGTGTCGATTTTCACATGCATATGCTTGAACTGTGCTTTTCTGTGCAGGGGTGGATCAAGGAAGAGGAATGCTTGGAAATGGTTGGAGAGGTTCAGAGAGGGTCTAAGGAGTCCCTAACACTCTTCCTGAGAGTTTCACAAGGTTTGGCTATCAGGAAACCTCACTTGTGAGCTTCTACAGGAAGTCTGCAGGGGTTCTACAGGATGTTTCAGAATTTCTACAGGATGTTCCAGAATTTCTACAGGATGTTTGGAAATCGGTTTTTAGGGGATGGATGAGTGAGGGAAGGTGCATGGATGGATCCAGAGGTAGGATAGGGGTCTAAAAATGGCCGAAGGACTGGTGGGTGGATTGGTGAAGAGATGTAGAAGGCTGACTTGGCTTAAAGAAGGCTAAAGCAACAATGAGGAAGGAGGTAAGGATTCGTGGACAAAAAGGATAGATAGGGAACGAGACACTTAGCTAAGAGATAGGACAAGTGGATCAAATGATGCTTTGGGTGGATGAATGAATGAAGAAGATGCCCTACACGGTGTACCTTGATCAAATCAACAAAGGCCTGCAAGCGATCAAATTCTAAACTAGTCTAGTCTAACCATCAATCAACATAAATAAGGAGCAACTTTATTTGGGAAGAAAACTTTGTACACCATCTATGCAAAGAAACATTTTCAGATGCATAAACCCATGACTAATCTCTGCTAATAAAACAAGCACACTAAAGATTGCATAAACAAGCAAACTAGTGTTTTTGTGAGGCAGTACTATTTCCTCAATTCCAACCCCAAATCCAATCAGGATGAGGTGAAACCAGGAGTGTGGTTGTACCTTTTTCTTGGAGCTTTTGCTGTTATTATCCTACCAAAATACCTAACCCAAAGTCATTCATAAACAGTGATCTATTCCAGCAACATAACGAAATCTACTTAACATAAATATGTTCAAATGCATAAAGGAAAACAGTGATACGTAAAGGAAAAGTAACAATACAGAAAGGAGGTCCTAGGCTCTCAGGTTGGGCCCAACCCTAAGAGCTTTGGCTCCTATGAAAAACTCAGATTTGATAGGAAACCAATCTGCTTCTCATTATCCAAAAATAATCATAACAGTCATGCCAAAAATGGCTACAAAGGAACAAAATAGAGCTACAGCCCTGAGGTGCAAAGTACACAATAGTTTCAAAAGTCTTTTTACGAAGGCCGAGGCCTCAACATTTATAGATCACGAGGGACCTAGCTGGCCACCTCAATTTGTGGAACTCGGCTGTCAAACTGTGAGTTAAACAGTCCCTTTCTAAATGTTGCTTGGTTGCCTTCTAGATTCGGTTTGGCGGTCTTTGGAGCTCGAAGTTGGAGGTGGAGATCCCGAGGAAGGATCATTGAATGCCATAGGCACCCCCGCTTCAAGTCCTCACCTCAGGCTTGGCTGCCTTATAGCTCATGATTGCTTTGACTTTGCAACAATATATGTCAAAAAACCTGAAATAGACACGTGTTAACCACCTAGGACAAGTGACTTCCCTTATTCGTACCAAAGACACAAACATACTAAAAATAATGCATAAACTATAGAAAATGATGGATTTGAACAAGGACTGAACAAGGAAAATTAGGCCAAATGAGCCCAAATTGCTACCAATTTTGGGGCTCATCATCATATTGCTCCCAAACCAACACAGAGCGAAGTGCTCATCGCCCTGATTCCAACGATTCGAACGAAACTCAAATCCGAGCTCGTATGAGGGAGAAAGAGCCAATCAAAGTTTTGGTCAAAGTTGGGTTGTGGGCCAGGTTTAAGTATCCTACAAATTGATTGAGTCCCGGACATGGAATCTAGCTCCCAAGAGCGGGCGAAATTGTTGCCTCTTTAATTTGTCTAATATTCCTTATATTAGACAAAATCGAAGAAGTTGGATATATTTAATAAAAAAATAAAAATAAAAAAATATTAAAATAGGTGGCGGGCCATGACCCCCACCACCTCTATCGGACCTCCCACATATTAAAAAACAAAATTTAAATTAAATACGGGCCAACGGGCCATGACCCTCGTCGGCCCCCCAACCATCACACAACCCCGTTATAACAAAACGTTGTATATAAGGGTGGGCGGGTCACCTCCGGTGGACCTGGCCCACACCCAACTACGATATCACTTACCTTGTATTATGAGGGTAGCGGGGCTTGAACCTGCCAGGTTGGTGTAGCCGGCTTGCCTCTCAGGCGCCCTCACACCAACTCACAACAACGCAGCACCATAATCACCTCCACTCAAACGGTCACAAACTCACCTAAACCGTTACCAAATTTAAAAACGCGCCAAACAAATCGCTGTATTTTGGGAGAGGTTGGGATTTGATCCCTTGACCTCCCTGCCTCAAACCATCTCCCCTAACCAACCAGCCAAATGACCTTATGTTGTAAACTCCACCCGAAAAATATATTTAGTCCTTCCACACTCATTCACACGGGAGAGAACAGAACAGGGAGAGAACCAAGGAGACAAAGGTGTTGCAAACGAAGTTCCATGCAACGAAACCATGATTTGCACGTATTTCAAGGCATAATATTCTTTGATGCCAAAGATTCTCCGGGGAGGTAAAAAATTCATTTTATTAGAATGTAACCAAGTTTAAAATCATTTTTCTCAGATTTTAGGAGGGAACCCAATGGCGAGGTTGGATTCTCCTTTTGAGCAGCAAATTTGTAGATTCCCAACAGAGGACAATCTTGGAGATTCTTGAGGGAATCTTCCATATTCCTTGGAGACTGAAATTTCCCAGATTCAAAATGCAGCCAACTTTATACTCATTCTTCTCAAAATTTCGCCAAGATCTTAGTGGTGAGATTAGTTTTTTGAACTGAGAATCATATCTTCAGATGACCCTGAGAAGGGAATCTTTGAGGAATCTAGGGGGAATCTAAAAGATTCTTGTAGCCCCAGATTTTCACTTTGTCAGAATTCAGAAATTTGACAGTAAATTTTACACTATTCGACGCCATGAATCTGATGGTGCAATCATATTTTCCATTTGATCATTACATTTTTTGGCCACTTTTCAAAGTGGAGTGCAGGTGTCCGCATTCAATTTGCGAGCAGACATTTCCATGAGATTCGATGCCACGAAATAGATGGTGCAGCCAGATCCAGTAGTTTATGATCCTCTTATTCAAATAACTCCTTGATGTGAGGTATATGTAGTGTGATCATGTACTTCTTTGTCTCTTTGCTTGAGATGCATTGTGTTGTATAGATCATTGTTTGATGTTTGATGAGGGATCTTGTTTTGTTCTTGATGTGAGATGTACTTATTTTCATGTTTTGATTGAGATCCCTTTGTCGCCATGTTGATGAGATACTCATGTGTCACCATGTATGTTCGGATTTATATCCCTTTGATGCCATGTTGGCGGGATGCTTATTATTATCATACATGGAATTATGTCATGCTGATAGGAGTCCTTTTGTGAATGAGATTTATTGCAGCGGAACATCTTGTGGAGCCACTCTTGCGTGAGGGCATATTCCTTGCATGATAGAAAAAAACACATTCATGTACATCATCACTCTTTCCAGCACTTAATGCAGTGGCCTGCACCATCTTGACAGCGGGGCCCGAAGACACAGTCCCTCCTAGATGAACTCCGTTATCAACGTCTCATGTCTATGATTTGCTGATTTTCATTATGTTTCCATTTGTTTAAGAATGCATATGTGTTCATTTATGCTCTGTTAAAATGCAATTCTAACGACATCTCGAAAGCAAAAGATCTTGGTTAAATCCGGGAGTTGAGTCAACTCGGATCAATGCATGAGAATACCATCAATCATAAAATGATATCTTTTATTATGTTGTATTTTTTCATGTTGCAAACCCTGCTTTACTTGGAGTGTTCATCTGACTTATGATATTAAACAATTATTCTCCTAAAATAATATTCAAATATATTGTTTGCAAATATATAAGATAACACACATTCCTCTATTGAGTGCATCAATAATCTTGTTTTCATTTTTCAATTGATTGCTTGATATCAAAGTTAGACTCACAAATGAATTCTAACCATCTTTCTTGCTTGACATTCAAATTTTATTGGTTAAATAAGAATTTAAACTTATTATGATAAGTCTTTATCTCTAAGTTTTGGCAAGTAGTGTCTCCACATTTTCAAAGCATACACTATAGTAGCGATATGTTGGTCATGCATCGCATAATATTTCTCATGACCCTTTAGCTTTCTAGGCTCATAACACATAACATGACTATTATGTGACAGGAATCCACCTTCCTTATTTTCAAGTATATGAGCATACAATAAAGTCAATTTGGGTTCATTTATAGGATTGGTGCATTTGCAAGAAGTTCCTTCAAAGGTTGGAAACTATATTTCCATCATTGCATTCATTCGAACTTTTTGCCTTCTTTTGGATTCTAGAGATGATTATATATGTAATCTGAGAAAATAGTTGTATGAATAATCTCTAGTAGCCAACAAGACCTATAATACAACCTTACATATAACACATTTATGAGAGTAACCATCCCAATATGGCCTCAATCATCTAGGGATCCAATTACATTTCTTTCTCAAAGATCAAGTATCCCAAAAATTGAATCCTATATTAATAAAAATCACATTTGCTTGGTTTAACATAAAATGATGTTATCTCGATACTTGTATAGTTAATCACTCATGTTTTTCTAATCTTATTTTGACTTAGAATAGTCATAAAGTCATTAAGGAAAATAATCACAAATTTGTATAAATAATGGTGAAAGACATTATTCATGAGGCCAATGAATGTATTTGGCACATTTTTCAAGCCAAATAGGACCAATATATAGTCATAGTGTCACATCTCTTTCAAATGTCATCCTAGGAATGTCTTCATTTTTAATTTTGACATGGTGAAAACCTAATTTCAAAACAATATTTTAGAAGTATTTTGCCTCTCTCAACAAGTAAAGTAAATAATATATTCTAGGTAAAGTGTATTTGTTCTTGATAATGACATTATTTAGCTTTATATAATCAAAACATGACTTGAGTGTCCCATCTTTCTTCTTCGTAAATAGATTGATTCTCTTTAAGGCAAGACACTTGAAAAAGCATATCTATTATTGATATTTCCTACAATTCCATTTGTATTTCTTGAAATTTTAGAGTCATCATTCAATAGGGAGTTTTAGACATATGTGTAGGTTCAAGCACAAGGTCTTTTTTATAGGCTAACACCCATATGGTATTTGAATTAGTGACATACACATGACATATTGCAAGGAGTGCCTTAACAATATGCCCATTCACCATCAATCCAAAGCCCCATATGAAGGTTCAAGCACAAGGTTAATTGAGAAGTTATCAATGCCTTTCTTTAGAGTAAGCTTAGGTATTTCATCCAAAAATACATATTTAAATTCTCATAAAACTAGACATCATCTAGTTTAGGACTGTTGTTATTTGTTAGATACTTTTGCAAAAATGTCAATATTGATTTCCTAATTACATAGTAAATTGGGAGACATGGTAGGTATTTTGAAGGAAATGATATTGAGTTAAAAGCCATTAAAAATAGACCATTCAAGATCTTCCAATGTTAAGGAAAAAGTTAAATTAGAATTGGCAAAAAGGGTTGTGCATTACACAAATTTTTAGTACAAGAATCTAATTGGATTAACCCTATCGTAATGAAAACAAAAATTATCGAAGGAATAAGTATATATTTAGATTTTTTGCACATTAAACTACACTTGTGTTCATTATCTTTTCCAACTCTATTCACAAATGAAAAAAAGGAAATTACTATAGAAACATAGGAGTGTAGGATTTCGGAGATTATTTATTCTGGAAAGTATTGTAGGAATACAAGTATGTTTTTTCGTAATATATTCTTAAAATACCATGCTATTAGAATAGGATAAAAAGACAAAAAGAAGACCACCATTGTTACCAATTAGGCGAGTTTTCAATATAAGTGATTTGATCTAGTTCAAGGAATGCACTAACTATATTTCAAAAGATTGTTTGTAGTGAATTTAAGGGGTTTGTCAACAAATTTATAGAAAATATATTTAAATGAATATTTTACATGCTAAAATCCCACATGCAAGCTCTAATATTGACACTTAAATATATAAATGTTCGCATAGTTCACTTCACTTGAAGAAATGTAAGCTATGTACATTATCTATAATTTCTTGGTACATGTGATGTGCAAAGATGTATATTATATGATCAATACAAGATAGTTATAATAATTAGTATACCACCACCCATAAATATAAGTACAATATGTGCAAACTTAGGCATGTAGGATAGTGTAAAAGTTTCATGAGAAACTATGTTTATGTAATCACTTCTCACAAGGAATTATTGAAAAAGAAAACTAAAGGTATGGTCAAAAGAATGTGAAAAAACTTTCAACCTCCTAAAAGACAAAATGGTTATTGGACCCATGTATTCCTCAATTGGTCTTAGTATTTTATATCCATGTTGATGCATTTATAATTGAAATTTATGTTCTCCTTGAATAACTTAGAGAAAGTAATCATGACCATTTGATCTCATTTGTTAATAGAGAACTACTAAACACGTAGAAGAAATATACCACTACATAGAGAGATCAACATCAACAACTATGCATTCAGTACAAATATTTAGACATGATCTACTAGTAACACATTTTAAGTTATTATCTAATCATTTTGTAATTATACACATGGTCAATAAGCTAGTACTTATTGGAAGAAATAATTTGCAAATATGGACCATTTTTGTACGAATGTGATTTTGAGATAGTTGTAAACTATGTAAGAAAAGTGTAGAGCTATAATACCATTCAATAATCGAGTCTAGGGAGAATGGAGGTAATGTGCATGATGTTTTTATAAATGCTCGCTTATTGAAGGTTGTAGCATTTCTCGAGAAAATTGTAGAAATATTATAGTTTTTGGCAATTAATATCATGCTTAAATATTATAAATTTTCACAAAAGATACAAATAGGAGCAATTCTTGCATATTATCAAGAAATAGAAGGAAACATATACATATTAAGAATTGATGGGATCCTTGAAAATTGCATGTTAAAATAGAAAAAGTGGAACATTTTATTTGAAGTGCATGGCAAAGTTGCAAGAAGGCAATATGTTGGGGAATAAAATATGAGCAAATTTTTATATGCAATATTATGGTGGAGTTTGGTGTTCTAAGACTTGATATAATATGCAAATAAATGCGATGTTTGCAAGCACCTTGTAGATATTTTAGGAAGAAATGAGTTATCCTTCTTTATTGTGATAACATTAAAACATATAATATATGGAAAAGCGATTTGATTGGATCTACTAATACACTAACATAAAAAAGTGGAATAAAGTATGTCATCACATCTACATATACTTAATTAGATGGGCAAAGGAAACTCCAACTAAATTTCATTTAGTTGTAGAGATAATTGAATTTATATCATAACATTGGTGCTATGCACGATGAGTTGAGTTATCTTAGATGTAATACATTAGTTTTCACCCCTTGAGTGTATTATATTTGATTATGTATAAATTTTAAATGGTTGGTTATAATGAAGAGAGTCAAACTACATGAACACCAATAAATTATCCCATATGTAAAAGAAGTAAATATGTTAGAATGAACTCCTACCATAGGGTTTAGGGCCAAATCACAACTAGTGAATGGATAGGTAAGTAGAAGGAAACATTATTATATGAATTGTGTGGAGACTTTCCATGGTGGACTCAATCTATTTAAATACTAATGTTGGGATATAATATATAATGGTCTAAGATGATTATGGAGACCATGGGAGGGCTTGTAATTGCACTAGAGAGGAAGAAGAAAGGGAGCCTATCAAAAACTAAATCCCTTATTGACAGGTGTTAGCCTTAGACATTTTCTCTTTTCCAACATGTGCCTTGAATGAAGCTATCCACCTCCATTGAATTAGAATTGGTTGATTAAATCATCATGGGTATGTATAAGAGTATCACATTTCCCCCATCAAAAGTAATGTGAACCATAATTCCCCCAAACCTCTCATTTCCATGGATTCTAGTATTCTCATATTCATGATGTAGACTTATTATACATTATACTCCATCACTAACCATGAACCAATCTGGAAATTGAACAAAACATCATAAATAATAAATTACAAATCTTGGATAAAAGATAGATCATTGTAGATAAAAATGGGGGTTAGGTACATTTGGAATTCTTCACCCACTATGGATTTGTTTAAATTTGGGTGCTTTTGAGCTAAGTATTATTCTTGTAGGAAATTTCCAGAAAGCACACGATAAAATGGGTGATTTTTTCCCACATTGAAGAACATAGAAGGGAAGAATATCCCTAAGGGACCACTGAGCAAATAAAAGGATGATCTTCCTTGTGTTGTGTGGGGCAGTGGAAATGAGTTGGAATGTTATGAAACAAGCAAAATATCCAAGTATTATAGAAATTTGCAACTTATTTCTTTCCCATGTGGCCTCATAACCTAACTTGGTCATGGTATATATACTAGATGCCCATGGTTTGCTGGAAAATTTCTCTTAAGCACCTAGTTTATTGGACTTTCTTTAAGTAAAAGATAAGGGTTCTATCATTGTTTATGAATATGCATTTAATGTTACTATGGGAATACATGTATCTTGTGAATCCCTCTATAGGGTGAAAGGGGAGCTAGCACGTGTTTTATCCCATGGGGGGGCACCAATGGGGTAAGAATATGCTTGCCACACCATTTGACACGCGGAGGTGATGGTGTGTGATTAGAAAATGGATGTAATACGTTATAAAGAAATGGGGATAATGTTGTTTCGTTTCACATGTTTGAATTCTTGTGAACCACACATAATGAGAATATTAGACTGCAAGTCCCTATACAATCACAAAGTTTGAGAATACATGTATAATTCTTATCTTGATGAGATGTCATGATGATCCACTAATGAATTGTTAGCATGATCTAGATCTAGATCTATAAGATCTAGAAGGTCCATTGATGTATTATAAATTCAAACATTGAGATCAATATAATATAAGAAACTAACTTTAGGCCTTTGCCAACATTTTGCTTGTTTATCTCGCCCATGTTAATTCTTAACATGGTATTAGAGAAAGGTTGAGGTTTGTGAGAGAGGTAGAGTGTGATTTGTGATAAAATTTGTTGGAAAATTTGAGATATGTCAGAAGTACTATGAAATTTAATATCTGCATAAGATCTACATAAGAATCATTTCTCACGTAACTTTGAGATCTCATATCTCAACATGATATCTGATATGCCATCCTTGTTGTCTACCACTATATTTTGTGATATGTGAGTTTGTCTATTGTCGTGGTTGTGGTACTGATGGTGAGAAGGGTAATATCATCAACTTTGAGCCTCAAAACCATGAGGTGATGGGAGGATAATTACAAACAAATATCACATGGTGTTTTATGTGAAAGGGTTATAATCATTTTTTTATTGTAAACAAAGAGAGGCATTATTAACTTTTGATTCAAAAGGTGAACTTTTGTTACCATTTCCAAAAGATATCAAGGTTCAAAGAAGTTCACATTTCATTTTGTAATACTTGAACTAGTATAGTTCAAGTTGAAAGGAATATTTTTTTTGCAAAGGGCATCATTCGACCTTTGTTAAAAATGTTATGGCCAAGTGAGTGCTTAGGGTTGTAATTTTATTTGCTCTTAAATTCCGTGGGATTTCAATAAGGAATTGTAATAAGACATGTCCTAAAATTGAATAAGGGGGTCTAAGTAGGTCAACTGAGCCATCAAAAGTCCATCATTGTACTTGTTGGCTCACCAAAATGGCATCTTTTTCACCCTCTTTTTCTTCACTTTTAACCATATTTTGTTGCTCCATAACCTTGCATTAAGTACATTTTTATGATTATATATCGATTTAGACTTATTATTTTCCAAGTGTTTATTTTAATTTTTTGAGCGAGTTTATGATTAAATATTAGAAAAATAACATGTTTTCACTTATATATAAAACTTGGATGAGTTTTACGATGTTTATAGGCACATATGAAGACTCTAGCAAAGTCATATTTTACTACTTAGCCTCAATTCTCGAATTTCCTCTTCAAATTATTAAAGATATGAGATAATTATTCAAGGACATTCAATGGAGAAGAATCATGGAATTTGATAAGATCTCTTATCAAAGATATTAGAGATATGTGAGAGGATTTGTAGATATAATTATCTTCTCTTTTTAGAAAATTGGTTGTACCTACTTGAGAGAAAAGTGGATTTGAATTGATTAGTTTCTTATCTTCTTCTCAAAGCAACTCATGTAGAAATATGAGTGCTTTCTCCATTTCAGAAAGGGGAAAGAAGGAGATATTTAGAATTTGTAAATAGAATACTTGGAGATTATAACTAGACTTCAATATTTTGGAGCTTATGTCACTTAAATATATGTTGTTATTATGATTCTCAACTTCTAGTAGACAACGTATTGTGTTTGTTGAGCATTCGAGGATCCCCTTTTCCAAGCATGTACACCCTTTCCTTTTCCTTGTTTATAGTTTTATATAATTGGTATGTATAGATGATTTAATTTTTTTTTATGAGAAGCTAATCATGAGCTCATGTGTTAGATTAGTTTCTTTTAATCATTAGTGATAGTATTGCTTTTCATTTCAATTTAACAGTGCGAATTTTGATTGCTTTTGGCATGTCAATATGCTGTAGGCTAATCATACAGAACTTTTGATTGAACAAGGGTCAAATATGTAAAAAATTTAAACAATTATATTCAAAATATTTTAAGAGAGTTTATTATTTAAAATCAATTGAATAATTTTTTTATTGAAAATCAATTGAATTTTTGCATGAATAGAGGGTCCACGCATGTTTCAAAACCATGATCATATTGAGTTAGACTAGATTTAATCGCATACATAGAATATAATTCCCTTTCATGTTAATTTACATTCGATATAATTAGGAGCTCAATCCTTGTAAGTTTACAAACTTGGACTAATAAGATAAAATGTTTTGGAATTCTAGTACAATTGAATTGATCGACAATGATCACACTTCAGGGTGCATAATTGGTAGTACACTACACCCTTAAGTAACATAAAAATCAAGTGAGCACGAGCAATAGAACAAATGTGAGTAAGAAAATACAAGTAAGCAAGTGAGTGTGTCAAGTACAAATGGGAAAAGGTGGAAAGTGTCTACAAAATGCATCTCAATAAATTAAAGATTTGCAAGAATGCAACCATCAATTGCAAAATAAAATTAAAGTACTTGAGTGGAAATTGCAACAAAATCAAATCATAATTGATCAAATGGATGACACACTAGCAACTATAAAATAGCTTAATATGAAAGAACAATTAATTGACACACTCCAAATAAAATTGAGGCAAAATCAAAATCTACTTGATGATACGATTAATGAAAGATCTACAATAAAGATAGATGCAATCTTTGAAACAAAAGATGTTTATCCAAAAAGTGAGTGCAATTTGTGAAATAGATGAAATCATCCAACAAATTGATGAAAGTTGTGACATAATGGATCTACAAGAAAAAAATGATACAAGAAGTTGTACGAAACAAAAATCCAAAAATTTGATGCGGCATGTGATACAATTGAAATTATGGAAAAAGTTAATGTAACTTGCGATACCCAAGACTTAATGCAAGTGATTGATGCACAATGTGATATATATGACTTAACGGAATCAATGAATTAAGCAAATAATATGAACAATAGTAGCAAGTGTGAAGAAGAAAAAGAACAAGAAAATGGCCTTTCTAAGATGGTTATCAAACCTTGGGAAGAAATATCATTCAACAAAATGTAGTGCCCTGCTATGGTTGCGGAGTGACCTTGATATTACATTAGCCTTGAAATAACCTTAGGGCTCACATATTATTCTTTGAGGACCTCACATTGAAGATCCAATTATTTGAATTTTACTAGTAGTGGATGTGATAATAATTGTGATATGCCAATTTGATGTTATGATGATAATGGTTATGATGGACTTGTTTGATGACTATGTGTAATCAAATGATGGATTCATTATGTTGTCTTGTTTATATATTCTGAGTGTTATATTCTTTTTTACATCTAATGATTATGTCATGATGATAATTTAGCATGCACAATTATATCAATGACTAACATTATGAACATATATTACTGATGATTATTGAGTGTGGTAGGAGACCACCCATAATGCACCTGCATGTGACGAGCCATCAACTTATGGTTTTATTGATTACATACTATTGACACTAAAATTTAAAGTTCAAAATAATATTATTCTATGATTACTAATGACATGGTGGTTGTTGAAGGCATAGGTTAGTTTCTTGGTTGAAAGAATCATGCATGGGTGATGGGGTTGTACAGATAGATGGAACTTCATGGGAGGGATGAGACATTGCCTCTGATTTCACTCAGTAGCACTCTCGCTATGACGAGTTGGAAGGTGTTCAGATACCTTTGCCTTGAATATCATGATGTCAGGAGGGTGGACCATATATTGGGTTGCTCACATGATTTACTGGGGGCATGCATTAAGGTAGATTCCTTGATCCCCAACATCATTAGTCTCACTATAGAGGGAAACATAGGAGATGACAGTGGTCTTTGTTGTTGAGCCCAATTCCCCCACTCCTAATTATAGGATTTCCAAAGTAAAAGTGATGTGGCACCCTTGGAACTCCAAAGGGAAGTTCTTGAAAGGACAACTAACATAGCACCCTTGGCATCAAGAAGAAAAAATTGGAAGTTAATTAAAATCTTACGATCAAACAATGATGAACACTAAGTCACATAATGGAGTAAGTAGGGTTTTAGAATCAAGATAAATAAATAAAAAGTAAACCTTCAGAAAAAGGGAGAATAGGAAGAATTAGAAAAACTTGACCAAATGAGTAACTTTTCCCTCCTCACATTTGGAAAATATTAAATCGTATTGAAATAACTTCAAAGTATATATGTGTTTAATAACAAAAAGGGAAGGGGACATAGAGTTTATTAGAAACATTCATCCAAGGATACTTTAAATCCATTAAGAAAAGATGGTGGTGTATGGAGTTAAGGAGTAATCTCAAGTTGGAGTGATCTCCCCCACTTGCTAGTGTTCTTCCTCTATTGTACAACCCCATTGCAACTTAGGGTAAATAGGAAAGAAGAGTACCCAAGGAGTAGGCTAGGAGGTCATCCTGTGATTCAACAATGTTCAATTGAGATAACAATTTTCACAGGTGATGAGGACTACTTGAAGGGAGCACAAGGATCAACAAACTTGAGATTAAGACTTCATCTTTGTTGGTGTGTGGTATTAATGTTTCAAAAGTTTTCCTACATGCTTAACTATTGTAATTAATCATCAAATTGTAAAAGTTATGGATATGTTGTATATTTGTAAACTTTTGGATGGTCAGTATATATTCTTGGCTTTTGATGTGATTCTCATGTAGATTGTCATGATTCAATGAATGTTTATTTCAAAAAAAAAGGGAAAGAAAAGAACCCTTCATTTGCTTACTACTTTGTAATTGTGTATGATAGAATGCACAACTTATTTGCTAATAAAAATGTGAGCATGGCATCTTGCATAATAATAACTTTTTGGTTCGAAAAGCATCAACAAATGAATTTTGATGTGATTTTCACCGAAAACTCTCCGCAATAAAATATTAATAACTTGTTTGTTATTATCTTGTTATTAGATTATAATTAAAACGTGTGTGTGTGTGTGTGTGTGTGTATGTGTATGGCATCATAGGGAAGGTCTCTACACAAAAATAGGCACAGATTGGGATATGCCAAAGACAATAATTTTCATATTCCATATTTCTCCAAACCAGTTCAATTTGTGAGTGCATGATTTCTTGATAAAGTTAAGAGTATTAATAAAAAGTGTCAGCTTTGTCAGAGAAATGGTCACATGGATAGTCAATGTTTTGATCTCCATCTTTGTCTTCAATGTATGAAGACAAATTGTTTATCAGAAAGATGTAAAAAACAAAAGGAAATTAAGAAAATAGTCAATTATGGATGGATAAATTCCTGGAGATGGAATCTAGAAGTAAATAAGCTACATAAATCCTATAGTCTAGTCAAGACAAAGATAAAGATAAATTTGTTTGAGGAAATGAACAAAGAAAAAGTTTTCAACCAGTAATTCCAAAAAGAGATATGGTACTCTCCACACCTTAAGGGGAGGATAAAAATGATACAAGAAACTCCCCTACACCTATAAGGGGGGGACTAAATTGATGAAGTGAAGATTGGTCAGTGGTCATTCAAAAACCACTATATTATTCAAATTAAGTTGGATTGGTTAGTGATCATCCAAAAGCCACCACATTATTCAAATCAAGTTGGATTGTTCAATGGTAATCCAAAAACCACCACATTATTCAAATCAAGTTATATTGGTTAGTGGTCATCCAAAACCACCGCATTATTCAAATCAGTTTGGTTTAGGGTGTTATTACGGACAAAGGTGAATTTCCTAGACCTAGTGGACTGGTCTTGAAAAATAGAAGACAAAAAACATAGAGTTTTCCTTAGATAAATTAGAGAATGGAAAAATGCATACTTCAGATACGTAGCAAGCTTTATTTTCCTCCTAACTTGTAAGCTCCAATTGTAGCTCCAAGTGCTATAATTAGAACCTACAGACACGATTGAAACAAGCAAAGGATATACAACAACCAAGTAGCATAATCTAACATCTCTATTAAATGAATCAACAAGGCGTTGAAATACATGAGTGAAAACATGATACAACACATATAGGAAAACAAGATACTCTTTGTATTAATAGAAATTGTTGGACACCTAATCCGCTAAGGGTTGGTATGGAATGTAAACAGTCAATGGGAGTCCAAGAGACCACTTGGTATGTGAATACCAAGGGTCACAAGGAAATGTATAAATGTACATTATTGTGAATAATAAATGCAATAAACATTCGATCTTATCTCTTGTCTTCTCCATGTATGTTGTTTAACATGGTATCAGAGCGGGCTATTTCCCACCTTGCTCAAATCTAAGCCAATGGTTTTGTGTATGTTCTCTATATTCCATTATGTTAATCATAATAACACCTTTCTCATACTCTTAGGGAATTTTCTTTGGATGTCATGTCATGTCGATGATTTGTAGGTTCTCCTAACCTCTCTGCTAGTCAATAATGTCTTTTAGACATGTTATTGAATGACGTTGTGTAACACCACACTCTCATTCCAATTTTCCACAACCATTTCTCGTGCCCATTTCATCTGAGTGGTTGGGACAATTCTAACACTCAATATTAATACATACATTCGTTGAGAGCAGTGCGAACTGGAAAATTCACTATATAAGCTACAAACGTCATATTCTATTCCCATATTCTACTGGTGGTGATGGGCAACAATATTGCCTCAATCAACACCTAATCCCCGAATATGAAACAATAAATTACCATGTCGATTGAAACATTATTGTCTATGTTTCTTTCAAGTATATGATACAAGGAGCCATCCATCTGTATGTTGACTGGAATTCTCAAGTGGTAATGTACTCAAGTTAGGTTTCTAAATGTTGAAAATGGTAGGGATCATCCATTATTGAGCTACAAAAGGAGGCTAAATAGGTGTTTCCATTTGGGAATGAAAATATGATTGAACGACTCTAGCACTCTATTATTTCACAATGGATGGTCACTTTCGTTTCCCTGGTATCTCATCTGCCCCTTACAAGAATACGTACTAGTTGTGTTTTCTCAGTGGTCATAAAATTTATTGTCTTTTATTTTTAACATGTTTGATATGGGGTATGCATGTAATAACTTTCTCTAGTAGTTTCACTGTACATACATACAATATTTGCTCTCTCTTAGCACAATGAAGGCTCACATATCATTGTCATCTTTTATTTTTGAGACATGGGCCTTTTATTCACACTTGTAATGTGTATGGCCCATGCATATCCATATGTGTGTTGGTTAAAATGATGACTTTCTATGTTGAATATGTGTTGGAATGCGGTGATGTGTTATGCATTTGAAGCTGAATAAGAATACACAAAGTTTGAGTTCAATAATGGTTGCTTTAGCATATTCGGAGCAGCGAGTCAGAGAAACATTGAAGTTATAAATGTGTTGGGATTGAACCCCTGGAGGTCTATTAAAATATGTTGATTTCAGTGCATTGGTTCACCTCCTTCATTGTGCGTTGATTAAAATCTCATCATACGTGTGTTGGTTCATTCATATGACTCTACGCTGGTTCATATCTCCTAACTTAGAATAAACCTCCTCCTTTGGCATGGAATGTAGGTGGTTGCTTTCCTATTCATGAGTTTATGATGCGTCTACTACTCTTGAAGAGTTTTATAGTTGTGAGATGGATTGTCTTCAAGAAGACTTGCTTTATCTTTTCGAGAACTTTTTGCTGTTGACAATGCAATGATGTGGATCCACCAATTTTCCAACCAAATATTTTCTTAAGTATTCCAACTATTGCTTTGTCACCACTCAATAATTTCAATTATTATTTGAAATTGTTTCCTCCCGCCATTGAAATGCTCAGTTTGTGTTACTTTCCAATTAGTGCTACCCCTCTCTCTCAGAGTGCCTCCACCTAAGTTCAATCTACTGGGAGTTCGATATGCTATACCTTTGAACCAAGTTTGTTCCATCTAGTATAGAACAAGCAGAGGTATTGTATGCAATTCTGATGCATTTAGTTGGGGACTTTGTCGACTTGTGTATTCAAGGGACTACCAAGCAAATTTTTGCTTAGATTTTCTTTGTTATTCAAGTTGAAAGGAAAGTGCATGATATGATCATGTTGCAACTTGGTTACTTAGAAGTAGCAAAGACAAATGAATCGTAATGGGTCTACTTTTGCTTAGGTGGGCTTGAACAAGGTTCAAAGTGTACTACGCACCAACAAAACCCTCAACCACTGGCCCTTTTGGCAACAATTTGCAGGCATATTGCAGTCTCACCGAAGTGATTATGGGAGGTTGCAGAATTAGGTTTCTGCAACCTGAGCGATACTACAAAGTGGAAATTCTGTATTTTCTTTTATGTTTAACAGTTATTTACTACTTCGTATTCATAAACTACTTCGCACTTATACATTACTTCACATAATTACATTCATCACTTAAGCATAACATAAACATTCATAAATTGTGCAGTACTGAAATAAAGTGAAGATAATAAACACTGAGACACTGATTTTACCGTGGCTCATCCCAGTGTGGGACTACGTCCACAAGAACTGTTACTTATAATATGATTTTGATACAAAAAATAGTTCTTCCCTGCGCACCCAGCTGCAGGGTGTCTGCACACTAAGCTACAGATGGTATGTGCACTAAGTTGTAGACCCAGGCCTCCACACACATAGTTGTGGAGCCTCACCTTTCCTCCAAAATACATACCACAAAAATATCGCATAAACATAGATTTGTTCCAATACATCATTCCTTATTCTTTATTATTTATCCCTATATATACTATAACATGAAGAATTACATCGCTACATTACCATGGAACCGAAAGCGTGGTTTCCAAAATACAAGGGACTATGGCCCAAAACCAACAACTTTACAATATTTTAATTTTTTTACAAAAAGGAAGGGGCTTCGCCACAAAGCCTCGATGTTATGCAATGACTTTGTTGTGCGGTCTTCGTTGTGCTTCGCTGCTCTGCTGCGTGGTTCACTTCATACTCCGCGACATCTTTTTTACTGTGCACTTCCACAAAACTTATATTCGTTCCCAAAATCTGCCCAAAATTTGGCCAAGTTGGGGTGCACCCAACATCTACATTTTTGCATAACAAAATATTTTCATGATACTTTATGACCATATTCTTTTTCTTCTTCTTGATTTGTTGAGTGTGCAAGGTGGTATTTGTTTTATCCTCACCATTTGTTCAATTTGTAAAGGCCAGAGTTACAAAAAACCCTTGAGGTCCTTAAATGGATTTAATTGGTTAAGTATTAGAGTTCCTAAGAAATTTGAAACAATCTACTACTAATGACACAATCCAAATTAGCAAAGACTCTCTCTCTGAAATTTGGATATGTCTGCAAAACACACAAGAAAATATTGATTTTTTGTAGCTTGAATCACAGATTTAGCAAGATGATTTACAACAACATAAACATCATTTTGATTTTTTTTTTTTTTTAAGAATAATCCTCTCTTTGAGACTGAAACATAATCCCATCAACTGCCAGAAACCAATCAAGTCACTAAAAAAGCAGATTTGCATGCAGATTTAGAAATCCAGTCTGCACTGCCCAAGCCCATTGTCAAACCTTGGGAAGATTTGTCATAAACAAACACAAAAAATGTCTCGAATAGGATAATGAGGCATTCTTTCATATTCCAGATTACTCAAAGCCCATCAAATTTCAGATTGTTGGATTTCTTCATGACAATTTAGATACACTTGTTTTAGATCTTGCTTCTCTTCCACAACATCCAAAAGTTGTGAAATGCCAACATTGTGACCGGGTTGGCCATGTGAAGGATGATTGTTTTTATCTTCACCCATGAAAGCATTGTGGTTAGCATACTCATCACTCAAATAGATCCTTCAAAAACAAGCCTCTCGCAAGAACAAAAATTCATCTTGGATGGATCGCTTCTTGGCAATGGGATTCAAAAACTAGGAAGATATTTCACTCACATCACAAAATTTGTTCTGGAGTTTTTAGAAGTATTGAAGTTGAGTTTTATTCATCTTCTTGACTTCTATCTGATAGGGGGAAATTGATCGTCATACACAATTTTCAAAGATAAATCAAGTGAGCCCGAGCCACAACCTGAACCTGTTATCTAAGCCAACATCCAGAGACAACCATACCTAGATTCATAGTTGTAGCCAGAGATAAAGAATCCCCTTAGCATGCATTTTTTTGGTGGCCTTCCTTAAACTAGCGCAAGTTGTAGACCTCCCTTTTTCCAAGCTGAAGGTCTCCCTCTTCAAGACAATAGGGAGCACTTCTTCTAGTAGAAAAATTTAGCTTCTTGCCATATTTGGAAGAGTTATGAGAATCACACAAAGTGTTCCTTTGGTTGGTGGCCTTCCTTTAACCACTGTAGATTGTAGACCTTCATTTTTTCTACGTTGAAGGTCTGCCTCTCCAAAGAATTAGGGACACTTCCTATAGTAGAAGATTTCATCTTCTTGCTAGATTTGGAAGAGTTCCAAGAACTGCACTAAGCGTTCGAGTGTTGGTCGTCATCCTTAAACCACCATTGGTTGAGACATTGGGTTCTCCCACCTTATGACATCATCTGAAAGAGAATATTCAACTTATTATTGCTATGCATTTTTTTATTTTTGTATTATATCTCTCTTCCTGGACTCGTATATACCCCTTTAGATTAAGGGGGATAATGTTGGACACCTAATCTGCTAAGGGTTGGTGTGGAATGTAAACAGTCAAATGGATTCCAAGAGACCACATGGTATGTGAAGACCAAGGGTCATAAGGAAATGTATAAATGTACATTATTGTGAATAATAAATGCAATGAACATTCTATCTCATCTCTTGTCTTATCCATATATGTTGCTTAACAAAAATAGGAGAGAGTTTACAACCATAAATAGTAGTTGATCTTCTAGATGTCTCCTCAAGTTGACTTATCCTTCGTTGTCATAAAGCACAACTCAATATCAACCCTAATGCAGAAAGATGACGAATCCTCTAGGTTCAGGGCAGTAGCATAAAGGCACAATCAATCTCCAAAATCCAACCTTGATGCTATGGATGGCTGTAAATTTATAGGAGAAGGATGGTAGTTTAGGATTTACCATTATGAGATTTAGATCCACATATGATGGGAGGATGAGCTCAAGGGATAAGAGGTGAAATATCCAAGGTAGGATAAAATAGGATTTGAGCTTCTTATCCATGGTAAATAGTTAAAACAACCCTTGGAAGCTTCTAGATGAGGAAGCTTCATAATTATTTTTTAATTTTCCCAAATTTCTAGAATCAATGCACTTGCAGAAGGGAGAAACAAGTGCTGACCAACATTAGTGTAGAAGGGAGAAACCAAAATTGAAGGCAGGTGGTTAAAGGGGTAGGGTGCACTAGGGCTCAAAACATTGATTTTGAGCAATTACTCCCAGAAACTTGGACATTTTGAAAAGGTCATACTTAGGTATTTGTGAAGGGATGATGACAACATGTTCATGGATGTTGATTGATCTAGTTTGTAGAACTATTGACTAGATGTGACAAAATGGCCTATAAAATATGGTAAACCATAAATCATGAGTTTGCATGGAAGATGGTTAGTGGTAACTAGAAATTCACAACCTAAAGAAACCAAAGCCCCAACTTGGATCCTTTCAAGAATCAACTATTGAAAGTCAAATCAGTCAAATCAATCAACATTCTATCAACAATGGAGAATTCTAGCACAGCAACTGGTCTCTTCAACAATAATTTAAATGGAGATACTCAAACATAATATATGGTCACTTCTAGATATTGAATATTGGCGGATTTTTAGGCATATCTTCATCGAAACTCATTTCATCAATTTCATATTGAAGATGACAAAGTTTATTGGTGCATTTATTTTTCAAATATTTAGGCCTATGATTGGGAGTGGTAATGTTACACCGTGATTCCTTAGACAATCACCAAGTCTAAGAATACACTTGTAATTCTTATCTTGATGAGGTGTCATGATGATCCACTCATGAATTGTCAGTGTGATCTAGATCTACAACCATAAGTTCTAGAAGGTCCATTGATTTATTGAGATCAATATAATAGAACAAATTGGCTTTAGGCCTTTTCCGCCATCTTGCTTGTCTTGTGTCACCCATGTTAACTCTTTATCTTGCTCCAAACCCTGTGCCCTCACAATGGAAAAAGGATATGAAGTGGTCGACCAATTCTGCATAGCAACTTGAAATTCAAAGTTGGTAAGGTTTTACAACATGGAAATACATGGAACTCATAGTTACCTGATCAACCAATTTCTCAAGAACGACATAAACGACATATTTGATGAGTACGATGGAAGCATTGAGAATTGTTGTTGTTTTTCACATGAGGTGTCACACACAACTCAGATATTCAATGACAATGGTGATTTTTTCCTACAATATAAACTTTTTCTTTCTCCTTCCAAAATATTCGATAGAATTTGAGTTGCTACAATAGATTCCACCCTTCGTTGTGCATAAATCCAAGGCTTGCGAGATCCAGGTGACCATTATGAAGCACTTAATTAGTAAATTTTGTCGCTACAATGAGTGGCTTTCTTATTGTATTGTAATGTTCATTCCTAATTATTCTCCATAAGGAGAGAAAAACAATTTTATCAATTTATTTTATTTTTGGCTTTATGCAATTTTGGTGGAAAACTTAGGAGAAAGGGGTCAATGTGCATTTTAGTGGAATGTGGAGGCCACTCCCCCATAAATAATACACACCCCTTGAAGGTAGTTCAATTTTCCTAAGTGGTGGGTCAAAATTATTGATGGGACCCATGTGAGTCTCAAGGGAGTAAGCATAAATAGGAGAAGAGGAGCAACATTTGAGGCCCTTTGTTGATTTGAGAATTCATTGTTGCTTTGGTTGTTCAACTAATATACAACGTGTTGTTTAGGACAAGAGATTCCCAAGGAGTGAAGCTCACCCTTTCCTCTGTGGACCTCGAGTGCCACCCTAGGAAGGTATTCCCTTTCATTTGGAGACAAAGAGAGTGACATCCCTTCAGAGATTTACGTTGCCTTGGCTCAGCAGGGATGCAGTGGGATAGGTTGTGTTGTTTTGGTGGAGAAGTTTTGTAGGGAATTGGGTTAGAAGTGTTTCTAGAGTGATTCTTGTCTAGTTTCCATCTTAGAGGAGTGATATTCTAGTGAGAAGAGGAGTCTAACACCCAGGTTGAATTACTCGTTCAAGGGATTGCGTCATCTTTACCCAGGACTATGCAGTCACTAGTGTGGGCTATTTGGAGGGATCCTTTCTTGGAGGATTTAGGAGTTGGGTTGTTGGGAGGCTAATTTGGAGAGGTTTCTTGGCATTTTGGGAGTAAGAAAAAACAATTCCAAATACAGGTTCGAATTTCCAATTTGCAGGAGGGCTAAGCTCTAAGAGGCCAGCTTTGGAGGGTCAAAACTAGGGAAAACCCTTTCTGGGTTTTTCTGGGTTTCTGGCAACGAGTACACTCCTAATTTTATAGAATATTTTGTGTTGTTTTCAGGGGGAAATCAGAGCTTGAAGTCAGCCATCAGTGCAAAATTGGAGGGCCAGCGCAGTTTTCTTGAGAGCAACATTTATATAACAGTTGAGAATTTTTGTATTGATCACCTGAGGCTTGTGTTGGCTTGTTGGGGCCTGACCTAGGCTTAGAGTTAATTAGACAAACAAATCCCTGTACTATTGGCCCTTTCAGCAATAGTCCGTGGAGCGCGGACTAAGGTCTCACCTGAAGTAGTATGGGGGGTTCTGGAACTAGGTTTCCGCACCCTTGAGTTGTCTGAGAGGTTGAATTGGTCCAACTTCACGCAGGTTACTTCGCACACTTCCCTGTCCCTCGCACCCTGATATACTTACCTTCAAGCAGCACTAACCAGGGTTGTGGGGCTTCCGCGCTGCTGGAGTAGCGCTCTGCACTATTTCCCTAAGTCACCCTTGTGATCTTACTTATCTTCCTACACCAGTTAGTTATCTCCGTGTAAATTGATGCCTTATGTTATATTTATTTATACAACACATTCATATGGGTTCGCACAACAAATACATAGTAAACTTGTAATTCATACGCAATAATACATAAAATAGGAAAAGATACACAGAAATATGATAAAACGTCTCTTTATTGATGTTTCCAATGGTTACAGACTTGTCCTGCCCTGCGCACTCAGCTGCAGGGGTCCACGCACTCAACTGCGGACTACTAGGCCTCTGCGCACTCCATTGTAGAGCCTTTTCCTACTCTATGACCCAAAGACACACTTTACACTTCGACTCAATCTCTTAGACTCATCATGCTTCCATTCTATTTTTTCATTAGCTATCTTCTACACTTAGAACCTCGCTCTATTTATACAATTCCGTGGTCCACAGACCATGGGTGGATCTTTCAAGCCAACATTACATTACAAAAACAAAGGTGGAAAACCTTGTGACTCTATTATGGCTTCATGCTCCGCGACGACACATCGCGAAGCCTTTACATCGGACTTGGTCAAAAATTGGTCTTTAAGCCCCAAAACATGCCTTGGGGGGATTCCATGCCCAGCAGGCCCCCGACACAAACATCGTGACTCGTCCTCGAGTCACTCTGTCGGTGCCGAGATCTTTGCGTGGAGTCCCTCCAGCTCTGTTCGAACTACTGCAAGGTTGGCAACGCACTGAGTAGTTGCCTGCTGAATCGCTTGTACCTGTTGTTCCGAGACCGCGGTGTCAAAACTGCTTCCCTGGACCTGTTCCTACATCCCCTACCTCCGTTTATAGTCCCGCGCCTTTGTCTGACTACTTGGACTGCAAAGACTGTGCTTTTGCCGGCTAGTCAGATAGTTGGGCGACCCATGTAGGGCTTTAATCGACTGCCATTTACTTTCCTGGGAAAGGTTCTCCATTTAGCTTTACCTGCTATACCACGCCTTCGTCTGTGACCTCCTTAACAACGTATGGTCCCAGCCAGTGCATTCTGAACTTTCTCAGGAATTTATCAAACTTACTTTTATACAGTAACACTAAATCATTTACCTTGAAGGTGCGCAGCTTAATATGGTGATTGTGTCAGGCCTTCTCGTGCTGCTTTTGTACCTGCTGATGGAAGCCAACCAAGAATCGTTCCTCTTCAAGTTCTTCCAACTGTGCGAGCCTCTCTTCCAGGGCATCGTGGTCCGTCATACCTGTGGGTGCTGCTATGCGTAGACAAGGCACAATATACTCCATTGGCATGACAACTTCCATGCCATAAATCAACCGGAAATGTGTTTGTCCTGCCAATTTATTGCACGTTTTCCTATAAGACCATAATATTGCAGGTACGCGTAGGTCCCAATCACTCTGTTGCGCATTGCATACTTTGGTCAGCATAGTCTCCAATATTTTTTTGAATGCTTCTATTGTCCCATTGGCTTGTGGGTGATACGGTGTGCTTTTCTGATGATATGCCTGAAAATCTTTGGTTAGCACGCTGATTGTTTCATTTAGGAAATGTGCACTATGATTTCTCATCAAGATTTTCGGACATCCAAATCGAGTCTATACGTGTTCGAACAAAAACTTCGCAGTCGTGGCAGTTGTGCAGTCTTTGACTGGTTGCGCCTCTTCCCAATGAGTCAGGTACTCTGTTGTGGTGATAATGTATCTCGCACTCATCTGTCCTTGAGGTTTGGTAGGTCCTAAAAAGTCGATTGCCCACTTTTCAAAGGGCTGTAGCATCATTTGTGGATTCAAAGTCATCTTGTCCCTCCGCGATGGTTTACCTGTTCTTTGACATATATCACAGGCCTTACAATGTGCTTTTGAATCTTGATGAAGGGTTGGCCACCACAACCCTGCACGAAGAATCTTGTGCGTGGTCACTCGCCATACATAGTGCCCTTCTGCAACGCCCCCATGTGCTTCTGTGAGGATCTAACTTAGTTCAAATTCAGGTAGATAACTTCGCAGTATCTTGTCATTGCCCATCTTATATAGGTGCCCTGCGATGAAAAAAAAAAAACCGTATGCACCAGCAATTCCTTCTTCTCTTGGACGGAGTATTCTTTTGGCACAGTCCTTGTTGTCAGAAAGTGGATTATATCTTTAAAGTGTCTATCCACTACGCGCACAACAAATATCTGTGTGTCAGGTAATTCTTCCTCCAAACTAGTAGGTTCCTCTCCTATCTCAATTCATGACAAGTGATCCGGTCCTGCGTTCAGGCGTCCAAGCTTCACAATGACCTCAAAATCATACTCTTGGAACAATAAGAGCCACCTGCATATGCATCCCCAACATAGGCTTATTGACCAAGTATGTTAGTGCGACATGGTTTGTATACATCTCGAAGTGCCCTCCTAGAAAATAGTGCCAGTATTTTTGGAGCGTGTACACCATAGTCAATCCCTCGCGTTCAGTTGTGGAATATTTCTTTTCTACTTTAGACAACCCACGACTTGCAAATGCGATAGGGTGATCCAAGCCCTCTCCACCCTCCTGTGTTAGTACCGCTCCCAGTGCTATACACGACGCGTCAACATGGACATGAAACTCCACATCCCATTTTGGGAAGACTAGGATTGACATGGAGGCCAATTTCTCTTTTAGTACATCCAGGCTCTTCATGCAATCATCATTCCAGTAGATCGTGACATCCTTTTTCAACAGTTTCTCCATTGGTGTAATGATCTGGGAATAGATTTTGATGAAGTTCATGTAGTACCCCATATGTCCCACGGTAGCACGTAGCTATTTGACACTTCGCGGTGCTTCCAAATTCAGAATTACTGCGATCCTCGCGGGGTCTACCATCAATCCATGTTTTTAGACCACATGTCCCACCAGGTTCCCAAAGGGAATGAGAAACATACACTTCTTGAGGTTCAACACGATTTGGTGTCGTCGGGAAGTATCCAACATCAAGCGTAAGCTCACTACATGGTGCTTAACCAATCCAAATACAGTCCAATCATCCAGATAGACCTCTAGGAATTTGTGGATATATTCTTTGAATGCTGCAACAACTATGTGCGAAAAGATAATTGACACATTCTTCAACCCAAATGGCATAACGGTGTATTGAAAGCAACCCCACTCAGTCACGAAGGTGGTCTTTCTCCTGTCTTCCGGCGTGATTTTTTGATCTGGTGGTACCCTGAGAACCCATCCATAAAATAATATGCTTCTTTCTCGCTGACATTTTCCAATACTTCATCTGTGAATAGAGTTAGGAATGGGTCGTGCAAACATGCATCATTCAATTTCTCGAGGTCCGCACATATTCTTATCTCGCCCTTCTACTTCTTTTCCTACACTACCATAGGGCTTACCCAGTTGGATTCTTCCACTGGCTCAATGATTCCAGCTGCGAGCATTTTGTCTAGTTCTACACTGACCTTTTCCTTGTACTTCAGATTCAAGTGGTAGGGCCTCTGCTTAACCGGCTTCGTGTAGGGTTTTAAGGTGATCTTCATAAGTCCTAAATAACCAATGATTCCCTTTAAGTCTATGATCTTGGTCGGGAATAAGTCCTGATACTCACGGAGTAATTCAACGAGTTTATCCACTGTCACGTCATCCTAGTAGTCATCGAGCATTGCATACTTAGGTTCGGCCTCCATACCAATGTTTACCTGCTTTGTCTTTACCGTTGTGGTTATGTCAGGGTCTTCAATCAATGGTCCTTGAACCTCACGATAGCCTTCAATTTTTGGAATGTTAACTTTTCACAGATCTTCATCGTCTTCTTTAGTATTCACGTTGTAACACTCCAGCACGTCGCTCAGCTGCGTCACCCATTCAGGCTGAATCACTTCTAATGGCTCCTCGGGTAATTTAAAGATAGTTTCTTTTACTGCTTGTTGTGCATCATCAATTGTGTCCCACCAATGATCCTCAAATGTGAAGGTTAACAGGAATCCTTCGCGTAAGATATCCCATTCACTCGTTCCATGGCGGAGCTCTGTCCCTATATACTAGTTCATGGGTATAATATCTAGGGTATGACAGAATAGGTGTACGCACTCAGGTTGTGGCTCTTCCCCATAGACCTTTGTCCATTTGGAGAGGTGCACACGCGGATCATCCCGTCCATCATATGTCTTTTAATTGCATCTGAGGCTTCCCAAACCACATGAACATCATCCTCCTGCATTTGCGCCAGTCCCCGAAGCTTCCTTGGTGTGTACCCCACCACCTTGCGGGCGTAGCGCATAGTACCCATTTCAAAGCTTCGAAACATTGCTGTTCTAGCACTTCTCTTTCAAATCTATTTAGGAAGTCATTCACCTCACTTAACCCATCATATGTAGGCAGATCCCTTACCTCCATTGATACGCAGTTCATCGATATCATCATTGTGTTACTGTTCAACGTGGTTACCTCGTGTAATCGGTTCTTCCATCGCTCTATCTTCTCGTCAGAATCTGATCTGTAGGAACTTTCACACTCCCATGAGATTCATTCATCCGTGGTTGGATTCACCCAGTCTTGCTCTCGCGTGGTTATCTTGTAGATGTAGTCCAAGTCGTCGTCGCTTTCATAGTCGCGTACTGGCTCTGTGTAGCACGATCCTTCTGCAAGGTCCAAAGGTACAATTACGCGCAGAGACTTTTTCTCAAAAATCATCTTGCGCTTCTTCAGATTTATCACCCCATTCAGTCAGTGGCCCAATCTATTCCTAATAGCGCAGGGTAGGGATTGTTGTCACCAACAATCTCAGTTACTTCGAAATATGCTAGCGCTTTCTCCTTCGATATCCATTATGATTCCATGCAATATCCCCATAGGTAGGATCTTTTTCTGGTTTGCCATTCGCACTTGGATAGGAGACCATTGCAGCATAGGCCTTCCCATGCGCTCCCATGTCTGCTTTGGCAGAACGTTCACATCCAATCCTAGATCCGGAATCACTTGGTCCATCTCATATTCTCCAATCTGGGCAGTCAATCTCATCTCCCTTCTTTTCCTCGTCGTGTGCTTTCCGAGTTTCTGGAAAATGTGCGATTCTCTTGGCATGGTCCTAGCGCATCTATTTATGAGTTCCTGCAGCCCCTTTACAACCTTGCTATCGTGCAACAGCTTCATGTATGTTTCTAGGAATGTTGTGAGCATCGATGGGTCCATTTCTGGCTCCGGTGTGTCTTTGCTTCCTGAAGTGGAGGCATCAGTGAAGCTCTTCCTGGCTTCCATGAAGGTTTCCTTAGCATGCTCCAAATCAAACTCTGGTTCTTTCGTTGGAGCCTTGTGAACCCAAGTACTCACTTTAGGCTACTTTCCTTTGTCATCCCTTGTCGTTATTCCACTTCGGAGCACAATATTCACATTAGGGTCTTCCTTGTGCGGCTCAGACCTCATCATTTACAGGTTTTGAGTCAGGGGGTTGGAGCGCTCCTTTATCGTGCAGCCGTGCTATTAGTGTGGGACAATCCTCTGTCTCATGATCAATCAATGTACAATACAAGCATGATGGACGTGTTGGATTCATACCATCGCGAGCATAATGTCCTGGCCCTCCGCAATTGTAACATATCAGTTGTTCGCGACCTCTTCCAGGCCCTCCTCCACCTCAGTCTCGTCCGCACCCCTGAAATCCGGTTCGCACCATCCCTACATTCCGGTCAAGGGGCCCCGTTTTGGCCTGAACTTTATAGGTAGGAGTCTGATTGATCCAGGAGGATCTCGAGACACTAAGGAAATGGATAAGGCTTGAAATTCAAAATGGCAGAAAAGATAATTTGTTGGCATCAGTTAGGAAGGCTCATCTTCTTGATTGCGGTGCCACGAACGGTTCATCAATTTGAGCTCGTATGCAAAAGATAGAGCTCTTCAAAGTTTGGCATGGCAGGGGAAAAGTGGGGCCCACAGTGTGCCACATGGCATCCCAGTCAGCACGTGGGACCCACATGGTAGCCTATCCAGTCCTGACACTTGGCGTTCCTCCATTGACCTCCTAAACCTGCACAAACAACAGAAAGGCATATTTGGTTATAATTATTATTTTTATATAGTTATTAAAATAGCTATATCCAAACTATATAACCAAAATACATTCCATATATAAAACCATATATTATATATATAAACCACCGCATATATATCATAAACCATATATATGTTAAATATATATTATATGCAATGGTTATATCGCATCATACAATCCACATCATATATATATGATATAACCAACGGCCATATCAAACAATATATCCAATGACCGTTTATATATAAATCATATGTAATTGTATAACCCGCCATGCAATTGTATCACCCGGAGGTTACGGACCGGCGGGGATCGAACCCGCCCAACCCACGTGGCTGGCCCCCAAGCGGGTGGTCCAAATTCAACGGACAGTCAATTGAACCATCCAATCCGCTGCAGCTCCGTATACCTGTACCTCTCGCCATAGTCACCACTCCATGGTGTACGCCCGCCAATCCCCGCCGTCTGTGCACCGATTTCACTGTACATATAACTCGTCGCCCACACATATATTGAAGTTTGTTTTTAAAACAACAAATATTAATGCGCCATATATATTCATATTTTGTTTTTTGAAACAAATCAACACCAAATATATATGGTTATTGAAACAATGTGCCAAAACAAATTTAAATGATAAAGGTTGGTTTATAAAAACTGTTATATGGTAAAAGAGGAGGAGCAAGATTTGACCTCCTGACCTCCCTCAACCATTTCCCAAATTTTACCACTACACCAAAATGTTTCCTTGGGAAATCCGCCCAAAAAATTATATAAACTCAGTCTTTTACCCAGAGCAGAGGAGGAGATTAGCAGGCACACTTTTCGAGGAGGGTGATTTCGGTCCAGTCTCAGAATTGGGAAAGTTTTATGTCGATTTTACACCTCTCGGCGATGGGAATCCAGTGGTGGTGTTAGTTTCTGTAGCAGAGCTCTCCAATTTTTGGGCATTTTTCAGCATGGAGGTATAATGCTCCATTTTGGTAACTGATAAATGTAACTTCCTTTGATGCCATTTTTAATGAATGAACACCTCCCCATTGATTGAGCAGGGCCCATAGACGTAGTCTAGGAGGGATGAACTCCATTATCAAGTTCTTGTCTTCTTATGTTCTTCTTTTCCTTCTTCTCACATGTGAACATTTAAGTTTTTCTTTGGTTAAGCTACAAGTTATATATGTGATTCTTTTAATGCATCTATAAACAAAAGATAACCTAGATCAAGTGGTATTAGAGTAGGTTTTTTTAGATGTGAATTGCATGTTTGTATGCTAACGAGAAATAGGCTCCGAAGAGGTGAAGGGGAGTTACATCCTTTCGATTTTGAGGTAGTACGTGCACATCGAAGAAGGAACATGGCAGACGACGAGACTCAGTATGATGATGAGCAAAATTTTCACAAGACTTTCTATATGATGGCAGATCATGTTGAGAATTTGTTCTCAAGGCTTGAAAAGTGTGATAGTTTAGAAGGATAGGGTTCAGTGCATAGAGATGATGATGGAGGAGATCCAACTCCTTCTCCTTCCACAAGTGGAAGTTCTTCCTCTTCTTCTCACCATCATAATCAAAATTCCAAAGATGCATCTAGGAAAACTTTCTTTAAGTTAGATGTTAAATTTTATCTCCCCATGTACAATGGTGAAAGCAATGCAGAGTAACTTAATAATTGGATTAGGCAGATCGATATCTACAACAGGATTCAGTAGATCGTGGAGGATGAAGCAAAGATTCAGTTGGCGTCTTTGTGATTAACCAACACTACTCTCATTTGGTGGGAAAACAAAGTGCAAAGCAGCAAGAATGCTGGTAATCTTTATTCCTCTTGGCCTAATTTCATTTCTGCATTAAGGGCACAATTCTATCCATTGGGTTACATGCAAAATGCATTAATGAACTGGTAGTTTTTGAGGCAAGACTTTCTATATGATGGCAGATCATGTTGAGAATTTGTTCTCGAGGCCCGAAAAGCGTGAGAGTGCAGAAGGACAGGGTTTAGTGCATGGAGATGATCATGGAGGAGATCCACCTCCTTCTCCTTCCACAAGTGGAAGTTCTTCCTCTTCTTCTCACCATCATAATCGAAATTCCAAAGATGCATCTAAGAAACATTTCTTTAAGTTAGATGTCAAATTTGATCTCCCCATGTACAATGGTGAAAGCAATGCAGAGAAACTTAATAATTGGATTAGGTAGATCGAGATCTACAACAGGATTCAACAGATTGTGGAGGATGAAGCAAAGATTCAGTTGGCGTCTTTGCGATTAACCAACACTACTCTCCTTTGGTGGGAAAGCAAAGCGCAAAGCAGCAAGAATGTTGGTAATCTTTATTCCTGTTGGCCTAATTTCATTTCTGCATTAAGGGCACAATTATATCTGTTGAGTTACATGAAAAATGCATTAATAAACTGCCAGTTTTTTAGGCAAGGTAAAGGTTAGGATGTTCAGAGTTTTACAAAAGAATTTAGGAAGCAAGCACTTAATTTGGGTATTGCACTTGATACACCTGAAATTGTAACTAAATACATTGGATCGTTACACAATTATATTAGGCATTCATTGTTATTGTTTGAACCAACCACCATTGATGTGACCAGTGTAAAGGCCATTCACATTAAGAATAGGGGCAAATATGATAGAGATGACCACTCAAAGAGAACCGTGGTAGCCAAGAGAAAGGGAGCAAAGCCCTCTTGTACACATTGTGGGAAAGAGGGGCATGATGAAGAGAATTGTTGGAAGCTGCACCCTGAGTTGAGACCCGAGAGAAATGGGAAACAGAAGGCCATCGCCACCATGCAGTAGAGCCAAGATTCCGAATCAGAGGAAAATGAGAAAGTCACAACTACGATATTTGCAGGAGGTAGGTTCGTTTACTTGCGGTCTGACTCTGGTGACGAGACGAAGTTTGCATCCCTTGGGATTGCGATAGGAGGACCCATAGGTTTGGGGTCTGATTCTAGCAATGAATCAAGGATTTCAACCAATATAACAAAAAGGAAACTCTCCTTAGCAAGACTCCAAGAACTTGAAGAGATCAACCACCGCCTCCAAGCAAAGAATGCTAAGCTAAGGAGACTTATATAGGAGGCAAGTGATGAAAACCAAAGATTACTGTGCCAGTTTCAAGCCAAGGATGAGACCTTGGAACAACCGCAACATAGCTATCTAGAGGTAAAAAGCGATTCTCCAATTTCATATGATTTTCATGATGACGAGATTGTTGCTTTTGAAAAATATACTACAGGGATTGGATCCAAACTAATGAAGAAAATGGGATATCAAGGAAAGGGCCTCGGCGTCAAATGCAAAGGCATCATAAACCCCATCAAAGTCAAGGAGATGCCACATTATGAAGGACTTGGATCCATCTTAAAGGAGATGGGGAAAAGCTGCGATGTAGCCAGTAACCAGCCAACGACAGATGATGAAATTCCTTCCTCACAATCCAGCGATAGTGAGGGCTCCATGAACACCTTTCGAAGAAACACCAAGGGGAAGCGACCTAAGGCAGCCCCGAAAGTTTGGAGGAAAAAAAATCATTGTAGTTGTTGTAACAAAGAGGGACACCAACAACCCACATGTCCGATGCTTCATGCTCTGGAAACATTGCTAGAAAATCCGAAAGATGAACATGTTCAACAGATGAATCCGCACCATTCACGATAGTCTGCTTTATTAAGTTGTTTTTTTTGGGGGTAGTAGCTTGTTATGGTCACCATTGTAAATCATACATTGCAAATGTAAAAGAGATGGCGTGTTTCCCATCACTTCAAGACGCAACGATGATATTTTGGCCTTTCCTTATTAGTATTTGATGCATTAATTACTTTTAATGTAATCCTTGGCCAATGAGTGTGTGCTATGAAATCTTGGCAAGGAGGGGTTGTTGAGTCATGTGTGGTGTGCATGATTGTAAGGATATATTAGTTTCGCGTGCAGGAGATTGAAAGTGTGGATTGCGACAGCGTGCTAATGCTTTTGGGGACCAAAAGCTCCTTAGTGGGGAGGATTAATCTAGGAGGATCTTGAGAGACTAAGGAGATGGATAAGGCTTGAAATTCAAAATGGCAAAAAAGAGAATTTGTTGGAATCAGTTAGGAGGGCTCATCTTCCTGATCGCGGTGGTGCGAACGGTTCGTCTAACTGAGCTAGTTTGCAAAAGATAGAGCTCTTCAAGGTTTGGCATGGCAGGGGAAAGTGGGGCCCACAGTGCGCCACATGGCATCCCAGTCAGCACATGGGACCCACATGGCAGCCTATCCAGTCCTGACACTTGGCGTTCCTCCATTGACCTCCTAAACTTTCATAAACAACAGAAAGGCATATTTGGTTATAACTATAATTTTAATATAGTTATTAAAATAACTATATCCAAACTATATAACCAAAATATATTCCATATATAAAACCATATATTATATATATAACATATATAAACCACCGCATATATATAATAAACCATATATATTGTTAAACAGACATGGTGAATGAGAAAACAAATAGAAAGATAAGTTTGCATTGCATTTTTATTAACAATAGATGTACATTTATAGTACAATATGGTGATCGTTGGGATTCACATCCCAAGGTCCCTTAGACTACTTTTGTCTGTTCGGCTTCCACACTAACCCATTAGGATTAGGTGTCCAACATTCCCCCCCTTAATCCGAAGGGTTATGTATGAGTCCAAGAAGAGAGCTGTAATACAAAATGTGCAAATATGCATGGCAACACTAGGCTAAATGTGCTCTATGAAATGTTGGTATAAAGGGCGGTGGTTTAAGGATGGCCACCAACACTGGAACACTTAGTGCAGTTCCCAGAACTCTTCCAAAACTGGCAAGACGCTGTAGTCTTCTGCTAGAGGAAGTGATCCTATTGTTTTAAAGAGGGAAACCTTCAACCATAAAAGGGAGGTCTCACCCCACATAAAAGGTAAAACTTCAGCTTGAAAAAGGGAAGTCTCAACCTGTGATGGTTTAAGGATGACCAACAACTCTGGAATGCTTATGCAATTCCTGGAACTCTTCCAAAACTGGCAAGAAGCTGGAGTCTTCTGCTAGAGGAAGTGTTCTCAATTTTGTTCCCGGAACTCTTCCAAAACTGGCAAGAAGTTGAAGTCTTATGGTAGAGGAAGTGTCCCAGACTGCCAACTGAAGGCATGTTCAGGCACCTTTGTCTCTGGCTAAAACTCTGAAAATGGTGTGGCAGGGTGTGGCTCAGGCT
>APFE030293211.1:1177-57480 GCA_000404065.3 Pinus taeda | reverse complement strand
TGTTCCCAAGGTCTGATGATGGGCTTGGGAAGTGCAGATTGAGTTTCTGCATCTGTATGTACACCAGCTGCTTTATCTAAATGCACTGTACCATTATTGTCTTGCTGTTTATGGGAGTCTGTTTCAATCTTCTGAACAGAAACAGGTTCAAAATGATGACTCCATTGCTGTAGTTCTTCTTGCTGCAGCTTTGTCTCAAGCTGCAAAAACTCAAAATTCTCATGTGCATTTTGGAGACAAATTTTAATATTGGAAAGAGAGGTTTTGTTGATCTTAACCATCTCATCAACAGTGGAAAGTATTAAATTATTCAGTAGTTTCAATACATCATCTATTCTATCCATTTCAGACCAATAATCAGAGAAGTGATGTTCTCTTCGGCTACAAATTTGTCTATAAAATGATAAATAATTGCAACTATTAGATGAGTAGCAGGATGCCAATATCATCAAGTCACTGTAGCAGACAGAAGAGTACTAATTTCAATGTAGTAAATGACTCACTGCTTTAATGTACTTCTCAAATTATTCAGACTACTCACACTGTTCGAATGCATAACCGAGAATTACTTCTCAAGAACTTTCATACGTTGATGCAACCAACCATTACATCACAATTTAAGTAAAGCTCGACATGAAACTGAAAGAATAAGAGAAGATACAGCAAGCTGCAATGGCACAGGAATTGCGATGCTCAGAATGCAAATATTTGATCGATTATTGTGGTGAATGCATTTGCTACCAGGCGTTTGCTCTAAGTGACCTGGACCAAAGTCAGAGGCATTATTACAGGGCACAATTTCTTGAGCTTATTACGTATATCAAACGAAAGGGGGCGCCCAATCTATCTCCAGACAATCCTGATTATTACGAACTTCAAAGGGTTGCTGGAATTGCCATTCGAGGAGACAGAATAATTTATGCGATTGATTATAATGTACATGGGGTGAATATCCATCTGGGTCCGCAGTACTTTGATTTCATGGAAACTGAAAACAAGGAAAGCTCTATTTCCTCTGAGCCGGCTCAACTGGGAGAAAGTTCTAATTCCACTGAACGTTAGGTGCGAGAAAGCTCCAATTCAGGTGATAATGGAGGAGTATATGGGGGCTTTAGCAGGAATGACGTGGATGTTTTCAATAGCGAGATTCCCCTCAAAATCTTAGCAAATCATAAGCAAATTCATCATAACTTCATAAGCACTGCGCTAAGATCACAATACATAATCCGATCGTGCATTCAATTATATCGTTTGCAGCGGGCCAATAGGTGTCACGTCTGTCCACCACTTAAAATCTTTTACGCTTAACCCTATCCAATAGATCACCCCTCTTCAGCGCTAGTTAGGTTGGCTTGATTGGTTCTGTATATGTTACAGGTGGTAGGCCGAGACTTTTCACAAGCTCACGAGTCAAGGTAAGAACAAGACTGAGGCCGCAGACGAATGAATCAATTCTTCAGGATTAAAAGGAAGACGAATAGCCAAATCGACTAGAATGGCTGCGAAACTTATGCCCTAGTCATTCAATAGGCTTCATATTACAGTCAAACGTATTTATGATCCTTACGTCGTGTCTGTCACAGAAACTTGCTTACCTGGGCCGAGACTTAGCAGATATGGAATTGGCACAAATTGTTTTATGACATGAAATCCTTTTGCTCAGATGATAGTTCGGCATCAGAGAATACCCACTGATGATAGTTCAGCATCAGAGAATACCCCGAGTTGCCTCTAGAGTGGCTCGAACCACAGATGACCGAATTTGCCTCAGAGATACTCGGGTTACCTCAGAAATAGCTGGAATTTGCCTTGGAAAAGTCCCGCATTGCCTCAAAAAGACCAAGTTCTGCTTCAATAAAGGTGGAATCACCGTATCGCTCAGGTTGGTTCTGCTTCGGGCCCGATGTTCTCTGTTGGCAGAGAGAATTTGGGTGCCCTGGCAATGCTGTATGACAGCGTGAAGAAGATCAAGCAGCAAGGAGGGAATAATTTAGAGGTCCGACTTGGTTCTGTAAAAAATGGTTTGCACTCTATTCAATTTATACAGGTCTGCGACGGCTTCTACCTGTTCGACTTCAATATCTTACAGAAATGGAGCTTTGTCTTCCCATGAAAAGTGATTGCGGTCGAAGATGGGGTTGAGTTCTCGTTCCAGGGAGATCGACGTGCCCACTGCAAATGCTAGAGATATCACAGGAAAAACCGTTTGTCACAAAGAATAATGCACTGAAAACTACCTTGGATTTGTCTTCAACGAATTTGAATTCTTTCCCTCAATTGTCGAGTCTGCCTACATGGGAAATTCAGCTGTATTTTCTTCAAAATTCGAATAAACTATGAGCAGATTCTTAGTTATCCTGTTCAGTGGCGAAGAATGGTCGTATGTCAAGCCACCCACCAAGTTTCAATTCCACTGGAGGCACAAATCAGCGATTGGGAGAAGGGGCAGGTCTGGGTTGATTTTTACAGACTGGAGCATGAATATTATTGCAGAACCGTCATAGTATACCATGAAAAATAGAACCCACAATCATGCACATGAGGCAGCACAATCACCGCTTCAACGCTAAAACAATCTCATTCAAATGCACAGCGGACATATACCATGTCAGAAGCAATCACCGTTTCAACGCAGCGTTCTCCTTCAGGCGTTCCTGCGTTACATATCAAAACAGCTCTGAGATGCCAAGCCAGCGTTATATATTAAAACAGCTCTGAGATGTCAGGCCAGCGTTTAATAATGAGGTGCAGCGCAGGTGTGGCAGAGGCAGTGTACTGTATGGAGCAGGTAATGGAATATGGAGCAGATGTAATGATGCTCTTGACGGTCAGAGGTATTCAGAAGAACAGTCAGGCAGATTTAAACAGGCCAGCACTATTCAAGGAAACTACCCAGGCCACACATCATGGCTCTGATACCATGTTAAACAGACATGGTGAACGAGAAAACAAATAGAAAGATAGGCTTGCATTGCATTTTTATTAACAATAGATGTACATTTATAGTACAATATGGTGACCATTGGGATTCACATCCCAAGGTCCCTTGGACTACTTTTGTCTATTCAGTTTCCACACTAACCCATTAGGATTAGGTGTCCAACATATATGTTAAATATATATTATATGCAATGGTTATCTCACATCATACAATCCACACCATATATATATGATATAACCAACGACCATATCAAACAATATATCCAACCGCCGTTTATATATAAGCCATATGTAATTGTATAACTCGCCATGCAATTGTATCACCCAGAGGTTATGGGACCGACGGGGGTCGAACCCCCCCGGCCCACATGGCCAGACCCCAAGCGGGCAGTCCCAATTCAATGGGAAGTTAATCGAACCATCCAATCCGCCGTAGCTCCGTATACCTGTACCTCCTGCCATAATCGCCACTCCATGGTGTACACCTGCCAATCCCCACCATCTGTGCGCCAATTTTGCTGTACATATAACTCGCCGCCCATAGATATATTAAAGTTTGTTTTTAAAACAAACAAATATTAATGTGCCATACATATTCATATTTTGTTTTTTGAAACAAATCAACACCAAATATATATATGGTTATTGAACCAATGAGCCAAAACAAATTTAAATGATAAAGGTTGGTTTATAAAAACTGATATATGGTAAAAGAGGAGGGGCAGGATTTGACCTCCTTAGCTCCCTCAACCATTTCCCAAATTTTACCACTACACCAAACTGTTTCCTTGGGAAATCCGCCCAAAAAATTATATAAACTTAGTCTTTTACCCAGAGCAGAGGAGGAGATCAGCACACACGCTTTTCAAGGCAAGGAGGGTGAAAATTTTGCAGGAGGGTGATTTTGGTCCAGTCTTAGAATTGGGCAGGTTTTATATCGATTTTGCACCTACTGGGGATGGGAATCCAGTGGTGGTGTTAGTTTTTGCAGTAGAACTCTCCAATTTTCGGGCATTTTTCAGCATGGAGGTATAATGCTCCATTTTTGTAACTGATGAATGTAACTTCTTTTGATGCCATTTTTAATGAATGAATGCGTCCCCATTGATCGAGCAGGGCCTGGAGACATAGTCCTAGAGGGACGAACTCCGTTATCAAGTTCTTGTCTTCTTATTTTCTTCTTCTTCTTCTTCTTACATGTGCACATTTAATTTTCTCTTTGGTTAAACTACAAACTGTATATGTGATTCTTTTAATGCATCTATAAACAAAAGATAACCTGGATCAAGTGGTATCAGAGCAGGTGTTTTTAGATGTGAATTGCATGTTTGTATGCTAACGAGAAACAAGCTCCGAAGAGGCGAAGGGAAGTTACAGCCTTTCGATTCCGAGGCAGGATGTGCACATCGAAGAAGGAACATGGCAAATGACGAGACTTGGTATGATGAGGAGAAATTTTTTTGCAAGACTTTCTATATGATCGCAGATCATGTTAAGAAGTTGTTCTTAATGCTCGAAAAGCATGAGAGTGCAGAAGGACAGGGTTTAACGAATGGAGATGATGATGGAAGAGATCCACTTCCTTCTCCTTCCACAAGTGGAAGTTCTTCCTCTTCTTCTCACCATCATACTCAAAATTCCAAAGATGCATCTAAGAAACATTTTTTTTAAGTTAGATGTTAAATTTGATCTCCCCATGTACAATGGTGAAAGCAATGCAGAGAAACTTAATAATTGGATTAGGTAGATCGAGATCTACTGTAGGATTCAGCAGATCCTGGAGGATGAAGCAAAGATTTAGTTGGCATCTTTGCGATTAACCAACACTGCTCTCCTTTGGTGGGAAAGCAAAGTGCAAAGCAACAAGAATTTTGGTAATCTTTATTCCTCTTGGCCTAATTTCATTTCTGCATTAAGGGCACAATTCTATCCATTGCGTTACATGCAAAATGCATTAATGTACTGGCAGTTTTTGAGGCAAGGTAAAGGTCAGGATGTTCGGATTTTTACAGAAGAATTTAGGAAGCAAGCACTTAATTTGGGTATTACACTTGATACACCTGAAATTGTAACTAAATACATTGGATTGTTACACAGTTATATTAGGCATTCATTGTTATTGTTTGAACCAACCACCATTGATGCGGCTAGTGTAAAGGCCATTCACATTGAGAACAGGGGAAAATATGACAGAGATGACCACTCAAAGAGAACCGCGACAGCCAAGAGAAAGGGAGAAAAGCCCTTCAGTACACATTGTGGGAAAGAGGGGCATGATGAAGAGAATTGCTGGAAGCTGCACCCTGAGCTGAGACCCGAGAGAAATGGGAAACATAAGGCCATCGCCACCATGCAGTAGAGCCAAGATTCTGAATCAGAGGAAGATGAGAAAGTCACAGCTACGAGATTTGCACGAGGTAGGCCTGTTGACTTTAGGTCTGATTGCGGTGACGAGACAAATTTTGTAGCCCTTGGGATCCCGACAGGAGGACCCATAGGTTTGGGGTTTGATTCTGGCAATGAATCAAGGATTTCAACCAATATAACAAAAAGGACACTCTCCTCAGCAAGACTCCAAGAACTTGAAGAGATCATCCACCACCTCCAAGCAAAGAATACCAAGATAAGGAGACTTATACAGGAGGCAAGGGATGAAAACCAAAGATTACTACGCCAGTTGCAAGCCAAGGATGAGACCTTGGAACAACCACAACATAGCTATCTGGAGGTAAAAAGTGATTCTCCAATTTCATATGATTTTCATGATGACGAGTCTGCTACTTTTGAAAAACATACTACAGGTATTGGATCCAAACTAATGAAGAAAATGGGTTATCAAAGAAAGGGACTCGGCGTCAAAGGCCAAGGCATCATAAACCCCATCAAAGTCAAGGAGATGCTGCGTTATGCAAGACTCGGGTACATCCGAAAGGAGATGGGGAAAAGCTCCGATGTAGCCAATAACCAGCCAATGACAGATGATGAAATTCCTTCCTCACAATCCAGCGATAGTGAGGGCTCCATGAGCACCTTTTGAAGAAACACCAAGGGGAAGCGACCTAAGGCAGCCCCAAAATTTTGGAGGAAAAAGAATCACTGTAGTCATTGTAACAAAGAGGGACACCAGCAACCCACATGTCTGATGCTTCATGCTTTGGAAACATCGCTAGAAAAGCCGAAAGATGAACATGTTCAACAGATGAATCTGCACCGTTCACGATGGTATGCTTTATTAAGTTTGTTTTTTTAGGGGTAGTAGCTTGTTATGGCCACCATTGTAAATCATACATTGCAAATGTAAAAATGATGGTGTGTTTCCCATCACTTCAAGACGCAACAATGATATTTTGGCCTTTCATTATTATTATTTGAGGTTTTAATTACTTTTTATGTAGTCCTTGGCCAATGAGTGTATGCTATGAACTCTTGGAAAGGAGGGGTTGTTGAGTCATGTTTTGTGTGCATGATTGCAAGGATATATTAGTTTCACGTGCAGGAGATTGAAAGTGTGGATTGCGACAATGTGCTAATGCTTTTGGGGACCAAAAGCTCCCTAGTGGGGAGGATTGATCTAGGAGGATCTCGAGACACTAAGGAGATGGATAAGGCTCGAAATTCAAAATGGCGGAAAAGAGAAATTTTTGGCATCAATTACGAGTGCTCGTCTTCCTGATCACGGTGGCGTGAACAGTTTGTCATTCTGAGCTCGTATGCAAAAGATAGAGCTCATCAAAGTTTGGCATGGCAGGGGAAAAGTGGGGCCCATAGTGTGCCACATGGCATCCCACTCAGCATGTGGGATCCACATGGCAGCCTATCCAGTCTTGACACTTGGCGTTCCTCCATTGACCTCCTAAACCTGCACAAACAATAGAAAGGCATATTTGGTTATAACTATAATTTTTATATAGTTATTAAAATAACTATATCCAAACTATATAACCAAAGTATATTCCACATATAAAACCATATATTATATATATAACATATATATAAACCACCACATATATATAAACCATATATATGTTAAATATATATCATATGCAACAGTTATATCACATCATACAATCCACACCATATATATATGATATAACCAACAGCCATATCAAACAATATATCCAACCGCTGTTTATATATAAACCATATGTAATTGTATAATCCGCCATGCAACTGTATCACCTGGAGGTTACGGGATCGGTGGGGGTAGAACCCGCCCGGCCCACGTGGCCAGCCCCCGAGCGGGCAGTCCCAATTCAATGGACAGTCAATTGAACCATCCAATCCACCGCAGCTCCGTATACTTGCACCCCTGCTATAATCGCTGCTCCATGGTGTACGCCCACCAATCCCCGCCGTCTGTGTGCTGATTTTGCTGTACATATAACTCGCCGCCCATACATATATTAAAGTTTGTTTTTAAAACAAAAAAAATATTAATGCGCCATATATATTCATATTTTGGTTTTTGAAACAAATCAACACCAAATATATATATGGTTATTGAACCAATGTGCCAAAACAAATTTAAAAGATAAAGGTTGGTTTATAAAAACTGATATATTGTAAAAGAGGAGGGGCAGGATTTGACCTCCTGACCTCCCTCAATTATTTCCCAAATTTTACCACTACACCAAACTACTTCCTTGGGAAATCTGCCCAGAAAATTATATAAACTCAGTGTTTTACCCAGAGCAGAGGAGGAGATCAGAAAGCACACTTTTCAAGGCAAGGAGGGTGAAAATTTTGCAACAGGGTGATTTTGGTCCAGTCTCAGTGGGCAAGTTTTATATCGATTTTGCACCTCTCGGCGACAGGAATCCAGCGGTGGCGTCAGTTTTTGCAGCAGAGCTCTCCAATATTTGAGCATTTTTCAGCATGGAGGTATAGTGCTCCATTTTTGTAATTGATGAATGTAACTTCTTTTGATGCCATTTTTAATGAATGAAGGCCTCGCCATTGATCGAGAAGGGCCTGGATACGTAGTCCTGGAGGGACGAACTCCGTTATCATGTTCTTGTCTTCTTGTTTTCTTATGTTCTTCTTCTTCTTCTTCTTCTCACATGTGCACATTTAAGTTTCTATTTGGTTAAGCTACAAACTGTATATGTGATTCTTTTAATGCATCTATAAACAAAAGATAGCCTGGATCACCGATGCATCATCAACTCATAACTTGTTTAGGTGCGCTCATCATGTCCCACTGATCTACATAAGTTATAGAACAACTACTATGAATTCTGTGTGTACTTATGTAATAAATGGCAGTTATCTGTAGCATGCTTTCCTCCTATCTGACAAATCGCGCACCATAATGCAGGTGCCGCGCTCGGTCCTGCTTGTGCTTCCAGTCTCAATGGAATTGGTCCTCCTCCCGCAAGGTAATTCGTGAACACCAGGCAGTGGTCCTTTTCGTGTCCATGACCCTTGCACTTCATGTACCACACCTCGTCGTGCACTTCTGGGCGAGCTATTTTGCCTTGTTTCAAACTTTGCATCTCAAGGCACAAGTTTTTTAACTGCGTGTGAATCTGCTAAACTCCCAGGTTGGGATCCTGTATTGGGGTCTCGTGCAATCTCATCGTGACCTCCAAGGGCTTTGCCTGAGTTGTTAGCCTCTGTTGTGAGAGTGCATTCCTTATATGTGGCGTTTACGATGCTACAAACCATTCACATTATTTTCCATCTGTCAACGTCATGTTAGCTTCGCAAATTATGCACTTCAGTCTCTGATCCAACTCCCAAGGGGTCTCACTTGGTAGAATTGTGATTTGCTTGAACACAATGATTGATTGCGCCTATGAATTCGGCCTGCTAAATTCCTTGTTTAACGCAGTTTGAATGTCCACGATCCCCTTATTCGGATTTTCATTGGAATGCTTAATGTACCAGGTCAGCGCGTGATCCTACAAAGTGTTGACCAACGTTTCTTTCTTTATATTGTCATCTGTGACTCCCTACGCTTCCCATACAACTGTTTTCATGAACCAAAACTGGTCTGGATCTTCATTTCCTACTCCCTTGAACAATGGAAACTTTATCGCGCTCGCCATATTGATTCGCGGTGGTGGTAGAGGTGGTATGGGTGAAGATGGTGGTGAAGACGGTGAAACTGGCAGCGGTGTGGGTGGGGGTGGTATACGTGGAATCCTTTGCCTTATCAAATTGATCGCATTTCTTGGTGCGACCTTCGCGAGCTCTTCCTAGTTCCCATGCAGCAGTGAAATCAAGGGTTCTAGTTCCGCACTACCTTCGTTTCATTAGATTCTCCCACTTTGCGTAGCCCCAAACATCAATTTATTTGCATAACCTGCTTTTCACACAGTAGCATTTTAATCCAAGTGTTCAAAGACTTAATGTACTTACCTCACAGTCCTTTGAGGAAGCGTCGTTCTACCTCGCTATAGCTGATTGAAGTATCTATTGCGAACTCAGTGATGAATCCTCCTGTAATTCGATCGAGCCAATGATCAACAATGCGCACGATCTTATCTTCTGATGCTTCCAATCTGTGCACCAATTCTGGAGTCCACACATAGGTCTGTCGAGCTTATACCTTCCTTGGCTATCTGCTAGCTTCACGATCCACTTGTATAGCTCAATATAGAAAGATGCGAAGAAAATTTTGTGGATCTCTGTGTATAATATCAGTCTAGCCACTCTTCCTTTGATAGTCGTGGATTCCTATTTTCCTGTGCCGCGAACTCGTGAATCTTCCTATCCAACCAATCTTCAATTCCTTTCTTTGTTGGATTCTAGTGATACGACATCCGACATCTCTATGCAGATCTCGGTCCCAAAAATGGAACCATTTGTTGGCTTGTTGGGGCCTGACACGGGTTCAGATTTAATTAGCCAAACAAATCCCTGTACTACTGGCCCTTTTGGCAACAGTACACAGAGCGCGGACTGAGGTCTCCCCCGAAGTAGTATGGGGGGTGCTGGGTGTTGGAACCAGGTTTCTGCACCCTTGAAATGTCTGAGAGGTTGAATTGGTCCAACTTTGCGCAGGATACTTCACGCACTTCCATGTCCCTCACGCCTTGATATACTTGCCTTCGTGCAACCCTAACCAGGGCTATGGGGCTTCCGCGCTCCTGGGGCAGCGCTCTACACTATTTCCCTAAGTCACCCTTGTGATCTTACTTATCTTCCTACACCAGTTAGTTACTGTTATATTTATTTATACAACACATTCATATGAGTTTGCGCAACAAATACATAATAAACTTGTAATTCATACCCAATAATACATAAGACAGGAAAAGATACACAGAAATATGATAAAAATTCTCTTTATTGATGTTTGCAATGGTTACAGAATCGATCTGCCCTATGCAGTCAGCTGCAGGGGTCCATGCACTCAGTTGCGAACTACTAGGCCTTTGCGCACTCCGCTGCAGAGCCTTCTCCTACTCTACGACCCAAAGACACACTTTACACTTCGACTCAATCTCTTAGACTCATCATGCTTCCATTCTATTTTTTCATTAGCTATCGTCTACACTTAGAGCCTCGCTCTATTTATACAATCCCATGGTTCGCAGAACATGGGTGGATCTTTCAAGCTGACATTACATTATAAAAACAAGGGCGGACAACCCTGTGACTCTATTATGATTTTGCACTCCGTGCCCACACATCGTGGAGCCTTTACAATGGACTTGGTCAAAACTTGGGCTTTAAGCCCCAAAACATGCCTTGGGGGAATTCCATGCCCAACAACTTGTAGCTTGGCTTGTGCAAGCCGAGGTGCACCTCATCCATCTTCTATTATACTCCAACCATTTTATTAATGAAAATTGGCCAACTTGGTGTTTGAGAAGAAATTCATGTTTATGTGTAAATTGTTGTATACATTTTGGTTTGAAATTTATTACATGTCTTTGTTATCACTGCAAATTTTCCATTAACAGTGGTATCAGAGCATGTTCTTGGCCAGGGTGGAGAACAACAGTAGATGATGCCACCACGATACTAAGGGGTAGTCTTCCATAGAGACCGTGGTAGAGGCAGTGGTAGGGGTTGAGGTAGAGACGAAGGCCCAGACCCATTTTCAGACACCGAGGTGGAGAACTGTAGAGGAGGGATGGACAATCAGGAGGACAATGAGTAGCCTAGGTCAATGGGTCAGAACCAAGTTTTGGAGGAGTTGTTAAGGACTAATCAATAGATGATGAGGCAAGGGAAACTCATGATGGACATGATGCAGAAGGTGATGGGGCTATAGATTGGTGGAAGGCCTGAGGGAGAGTGTCAAGGTGATGGGGGCTCCAGAGTAGGATGAGGCAGCAGTACTTATCAACTCCCACATACTCCGAAGTGTGTGCAGGAAATCCATCCTACTTTACCTCACTTTGTGGAGGAAGTCGAGCCGAAAAGGGAGTCAGACCCGGTCGCAGATTTGGTCCATTCGGTTTCATCGAGCATTGATGAGAATGAGGGATTGGATGCCCAGATTATGTGGATGATGTCTTTTGGGGAGTACATCCACCTCAAGGAGAGGTACACTACAAGGGATGGAGCCCACTAAAGAGGGGGAACATGCAACCAGGATGTGTAGAAGTTAAGAGGGAAGGTTACACTTTCGAACTTTGATGGGTCAACGAAGAGTTCAGCCAGGGCATGGATCCAGAAGCTAGACACATATTTCCACTTGAACCCCATGCAGGAAGCTAATGCCATACGATTTGATACTTTTCACTTGGAGGGGGATGCCCAGGAGTGGCGGTATCATGGGTTGATAACATTGGGACACATCCATATCACCACCTACAGAGAGTTCACCCGGAGGTTGCTAGAGAGGTTTGAGAGGAAAGACCCTGAGTTGCATTTCAGGGAGTTATCCCATCTGAAGCAGACTAGTAGCGCGAAGGCTTACATTACGTAGTTCCAGAGATTGGCAGTGATGGTGACTGACATTTTGGAGGTCTGGCTAATAATCTTATTTGTGGAGGGGCTTGCTGAGCCTTTGCGTGGTTGGGTGAGGGCTTACAAACCCATATCACTTCCAGATGCTATCTCCAAGACCCCAGATATGATTGATGCAGTGCCCAAGACACAAACTTTTTTTCCCTCTAGACCCATGACACCACAAGGGAACTGAGACACGAGGCCACTGCAGAGGGATGGAGGACATGGCCAGCTAGATGATGAGACCTAGAGAGATCTTCAGAGGAGGAGGTTGTGATTCACATGCGAGGAGCCTTGGGCACCTGGGCACAAGTGCAACAAGGGCAAGCACCATTTTATTGAGGTGTATTCAGACAATGAGCCTTATGAGGAGGCCGAGATGGGAGCCGAGTAGGGAGAGGAAGAAGGACAGACGTCAGGAGGGCCACCACCACCACCATCGAGAGGAGGATTGTTTGCCCCAACTAGGGGAGTCTTTGCTTCACTTCGAGAAGTGTCGAAGTACTTGACACTTAGGATTAGGGGGATAGTATAGGGGTAGCAAGTGTTGGTCCTAGTGCATAGTGGGGATACCCACAACCTTATTGATACTCAAATGGTGGAGTGTAGGGGCATCCAAACATAAACACTTGAGGGGTTCTTTGTATTGGTGCCCGAATATCAGACCATTTAGTGCATGAAGTATGTTCTTGAGCTGGCTCTGAGGATGGGGAACTACTCGCTCACTGATCACTTCTTTGTAGTTAATGTCCCAAACACCAATGTGTTGTTGGATGTCCAGTGGTTGTACTCATTGGGGAGGGTCACCACTAATTAGGAGAAGCTGGAGATGGAGTTCTTGGGGCCAGATGAGAAGATGGTCTTATTGAGGGGTATGCACTCTTACCCTCCACACATAGTTTCATCTCATCGAATGGAGGAAAATCTACACCATGGGGACATAGAGAGGGTAGTTGAGTTGAGGATTTCAGAGACAGGGGCTCTTAAATAGCCCGTGCATCTAGACATATTGGCCTTGCTGGAGAGGCACCAAGGGTTTTTGGGGAGATTCCACTAGGCATACCACCAGGTCGTGGGTTTGAGCACACCATTGAGTTAGAGGATGGAGTGAACACAATCATTACCACCCCGTATATGCACCCAAAGGTCTATAAGGATGAGATAAATAAGGCCATCCAAGAGTTGTTGAGGCTGCGTCACATCAGGTCGTGTTCAAGTTCCTTCGCTTCTTCCGTATTACTAGTGAAGAAGAAGGATGGGACACTATGCATGTGTATTGACTACAAGGACCTCAACAAGAAAACATTAACGAAAAAATATCCTTTTCTGCACATTGATGAGTTGATGGATGAGCTTAGAGGGGTGAATACTTCTCTAAGATAGATCTGCATTATGGATATCTTCAGATCTAGGTGAGGGAACACGATATCCCAAAGAATACCTTTTGTTGCCACTATGGACATTTTGAGTTCTTGGTGATGCCCTTTGGGCTTACCAATGCTCCTATTACATTCCAGTCTTGTATGAACCATGTGTTTTATGGGACGTTGAGGCATTTTGTCCTTGTTTTCTTTGATGACATATGCATTTACAACCGAACTTGGGAGGAGGACCTTCAACACTTGGAGGTAGTGCTTCGCATATTAGAGGAGCAAAAATTGTATGCGAAATGTCCAAATTTGAATTTGGGCTAACAAAGATGTTGTACCTAGGGCACGTGATTAGGGAGGATGGAGTAAAGGTAGACCAGGAGAAGATCAGGGCCATACTGGATTGGCCAACACTCGAGAATGTGACAGAGCTGAGGGGGTTCCTAGGAATTTGCACATATTATAAGAGATCGTGAGGGGATTCTCACAGCTAGCAACACCCCTCATTTATTTGACAAAAAGGGGAGCTTTTGATTGGACGCGGGTGGTGGCGGAGGGATTTGAGCTCCTCAAGAGGGTCATGAGAAGCTGCCATGTTTTGGATTTACCATAATTCACGAGGTCTTTTATGCTAGAGTGTGATGAATCAGGTGAGCGAGTTGGGGTTGTGTTGACAGAGGGGGGCCATCCTATTGCATTCAAGAGTAGGAATATGCTGCCACATGAGTGGTTATACTTGGTGTACGACAAGGAGATGTTGGTCGTAATGCATGCCCTGGCCAAATTCAGGCAGTACTTGGTCGGAAAAGGATTCAAAGTGAAGACTGATCACAACAATCTTTGGTTTTTCTTGGAGCAACAGTGATTAGAGGAGAGACAACATAAATGGGTGAGTAATCTCCAGGCTTACGATTTTGAGATTGAGTATGTGAAGGGCAAGCACAACGTGGTGGAAGATTTCCTTTTTAGGAGGCCCGCAAAACTATCTATGATGGATCTTATGCATGATTGAAAGGCTCAACTCTTGGTTGAGTACTCTAAGGACAGACAAACTTGTGAGGTTTTGGATGGTACCCACAGGGATGATAGGTTATGGGTGATGGATGACATGATCTACTACAAAGATCGGATATATTTGGTACCAGGATCTCAGCTTAAGGAGAGGATTTTGCAGGCCTCTCACAGTTCTCCCCTAGCAGGACACCTAGGCTTCCTCAACCTCAAGACATAGTGTGCCATCAAGAAGAGATTTCCATGGCAAGGGCTCAAAGGAGATGTGTTGAGGCACGTGCGGGAGTGCATAGATTGTCATAGGAACAAGTTGGAGTTGTCACATCCCGCTGGTTTATTGCAGCTACTTCCCATTCCCGAGAGGAAGTGGGAGAGTGTGTCCATATATTTTATCACGGGGCTCCCAACTGCATAAGGATGAGACTGTATTTATGTGGTGGTCGATAGGCTGACCTATTTTTCCCATTTCTTCGCCATCCCATCAAGATCTTCAGCCTCCCATGTGGTCGAGTTATTTTTTTGAGAGGTCTTCCATTTGCATGGTCTCTCCAAGACCATCATTAGTGACAAGGACAACAAGTTTATGGGGGGATTTTTGGCAGGAGTTTTTCTGGTTGGTGGGGACAAAGCTTACACCTAGTACTAGTTATCACCCTAGAGGATGGCTAGACTGAGATCGTGAACAAGTGGCTAGAGGGGTACCTATGAAATTATGTGACGGTCCAGTAGAGAGCGTGGGTCAAGTGGCTTCATCTAGGATAGTTATGCTACAATACCACTTATCATATGTCGCTCAGTATGTCTCCTTTATGAGCACTCCATGGGTATGATGAACTTTCCTTTTCTGAAATGGTGTTTGGAGATAGCAAGGCCCCAGGGGCAAAGGATTGGGTTCAACAGAGCCAAGAGATTCTCCGAGCTCTCAAGAACAACTTACAGGTGGCCCAAAATCAACAAAAGATGTATGCTAATAAGCATAGGGTGGAGAGACATTTTGAAGTAGGGGACATGGTCTACTTACGCTTGTAGCCATATAGAAAGTCTTCACTCAAACAAAAGGGGGGAGAAAAGCTTCGAACTTCGTTTTATGGGTAGTATAAGGTGGTCAAGAGGGTGGGAGAGGTGGCTTATGAGCCAGAGCTACCTTCAGAGAGCTAAATTCACAATTTGTTCCACGTCTCATGCCCGAAAAAGGCACTGGGGCAACATGTTACAACAGAAGTGGAGTTGCCTCCCTTGGATGATGAGGGGCACTTAGTTTTGACACATGAGTTTATATTGGAGACCTGAGAGAGGAGGTTGAGAAATAGGGTGATCAGGGAGCACTTGGTCAAATGGAAGGATTTGCTAGAAGAGGATGCCACATTGAAGAGTGAAAAAGAATTGTAGCATCTAGTTTTGAAGTTGCTTGGGGACAAGCAACATTCGGAAGGGGAGGACTGTAATGTCCCTTCCTAGTTATTCTCCCTAAGGAGATAATTTTTCTTGTCAATTTTGTTATTTTTGGCTTAATGTAATTTTGGTGGAAAAACTTAGGAGAAAGGGGGTCGATTTGAATTTTAGTGGAATGTGGGGGCCCTCCCCCACAAATAATATGCACCCCTTGGAGGAAGTTTGATTTTCCTAAGTGGAGGGTCGAAATTATTCATGGGACCCACGTGAGTCTCAAGGGAGCAAGAATAAATAGGAGAAGAGGATCATCATTTGGAGCATTTTGTTGATTTGAGAATTCATTGTTGCTTTGGATGTTCAGCTAAGATACAATGTGTTTTCTAGCACAAGAGCTTCCCAAGGAGTGAAGCTCACCATTTCTTCGGTGGACCTCAAGTGCCACCTTATGAAGGTCTTCCCTTTCATTTGGAGACAGAGAGAGTGACATCGCTTCAGAGATTTACATTGTCTTGGCTCAACATGGACGCAGTGGGAGAGGTTGTGTTGTTTTGGTGGAGTAGTGGAATTGGGTGAGAAGTGTTGTTGGAGTGATTCTTTTCTAGCTTCTAGCTTGGAGGAGCGATATTCTAGTAGGAGGAGCCTAGCACCCAAGTCAAATTATTAGTTCAAGGGACTGGGTCATCTTAACCCAGGACTACGTAGTCACTAATGTGGTTTGTTTGGAGGGAGCCTTGCCTGGAGGATTGAGAAGTTGGGTTGTTGGGAGGCTAATTTGGAGAGGTTTCTTCGAATTTTTGGAGAAAGAAACAACAATTCAGATTCCAGATTCCCAGTTTGGAGGAGGGCCAAGCTTTAGGAGGCTGAATTTGGAGGGTCAAAACTAGGGAAAACCCTTTCTAGGTTTTTGGTAAGGAGTACAATCCTATTTCTATAGAATTTTCTATCCAATTTTGAGGGGAAAATTAGAGCTTGAAGTTAGCTAGTAGTGTAGAATTGGAGGGCCAACGTAGTTTTCTGGAGAGCAACATTTCTACAACAGTTGGGCATTTTTGTATTGATCACCTGGGGCTTATAACTTTCCTTCTTCAAGCCCAGGTGCACCTCATCCATCTTCTAATGTACTCCAACTATTTTATTAATGAAAACTCACCACTTGGGTGTTTGAGAAGAAATTATTGTTTATGTGTAAATTGTTGAATACATTTTTCTTTGAAATTTATTAGATGTCTTTGTTATCACTGTAAATATTCCATTAGTAATATTACGTGTATTCAAATCCTCTTCCACATAGGATGCACCGACTGCCAATAACAAGTATACTGATAACCAATCTTGATTTGGATCTTTTTCTTGCACCTTATTGAACAATTTGTTAGATCTAGGATCTAAGCACCTTAGATCAGTGAGCTATTTTTAATCTATGGATTGTCTATGTTATTTATAAAATCTTAGACAACACACTCAAATCATGTACCCTCTTTGGCATTAAACCCCATGCAAGAGTTAGAGAACAATAAATTTCTCCTCAGCTCCTCGCTCAAACCCTATAGCATAACCATATCTTTGATCTAAGGTTGCTATGGGTGGATGTATGAGAATTCATGGATCAAAAAATAACATATTTTTCTGATTTTAATGAAGGATCCTCAGAAAACTAGAGTTAAACTGCACTAGTATTGAACTCTCCCATAACCTCACTAATGTTGCTCTGATACCAAGTTAAGAATTAACATGGGAAATACAAGCAAGAAAAATGATGAAAAAGGCATGAAGTTGATTTGTTATTATATTTATCTCAATATCTAAATTTATAATATGTAAATGGACCTTATATATCTTCTATATCTAGATCTAGATCACATTGACAAATCCCCAGTGGATCATCATGACACCTTGTCAAGATAAGAATTATGTAATAACCCCACTTAGAAAATTTCTCAATCTACCGTGAAATTTTGGGTTTATAAAGAAAATTTTCAGAGATTACTTTCTTCGAATAGTTTGACTGTATAGTGCTATAGGTACCATTTTCACAGATTTGATTTTTTTAAATAAACATAGTGGACTATAAGTAACCAACTAAGCTCTTAGAGCTTCCAAATTTCATTCTTAATACTTCATATATATATATATATAATCTTAAGTAACAAAATAGATAAAAGAGATGGTACCTAATGTTAGATAAAAACTTCACTGTATTTCTCAAAGACTCAATAAGAGAATTGTTCGTCAACAAAGATAATATATATGTATGGAACATGCTCCCATATACATTCCAACATATCTAATGAACACATGTATAGTATAGTGCTATAGGTACCCTTTTCACAATTTGATTTTTTTAAATAAACACAATGGACTATAAGTAACCAACTAAGCTCTTAGAGCCTCTAAATGTCACTCTCAATACTTCAATTTACATAAATGAACCATTAAAACATTGTATTTCCGACCCAGAAAAATTATACATACTTATGCTTGGAGGTATCACCCATAGAACAATTCCTTTATATATATATATATAATTTTAAGTAACAAAATAGATAGAAGAGATGGCACCTAGTGTTAGATAATAACTTCACTGTATTTCCCGAAGACTCAATAAGAGAATTGTTCGTCAACAGAGATAGTATATATGTATGGAACATGCTCCCATATACATTCCTACACTTCCAATGAACAAGGATAAGGAACCAAGTTTAAATAACAGTGATATGAAAGTCCACTTATTACTAGACTGTTGCAAGTAACAACGCACTAGTATGAGCCTCTACCACGTCCAACAATAACAACACAACTTGAATTATAAATGAGATATGGTTCCATCTAAGCGTATACCCAATCCAATAGCCAAACTCAACCCATAATGGTCTCACACACACACACACACACACACACACACACACACACACACACACACATATAATTTGAAATAACAAAATAGATAGAAGAGATGGCACCTAGCGTTAGATAACAACTTCACTGTATTTACCAAAGACTAAATAAGAGAATTGTTTGTCAAAAGAGATAGTATACATGTATGGAACACACTCCCATATACATTCTATCACATCCAATGAACAAAGATAAGGAACCAAGTTTAAATAATAGTCATATGATTATCCACTTATTACCAGACTGCTGCAAGTAACAACACACTAGTATGAGCCTCTATCATGTCCAACAATAACCAAAAAACTTCAATTATAAATGAGATATGGTTCCATATAAGTGTATACCCAATCCAATAACCAATATGTAGCCCATAATGGTGGGGGTACTTCATCTAGCAATAGAATATGAAGTTTGGTCTTGATTGGAGCTTTGAACTGCTTGTCCTCCATACAAATCGTGCCACCAACATTTAGAGATAGTCACTACAAGTGAGAAGACTTATCAAACACCAAAAACAAACCTTCCTTCTTGTAATATAAGTCAAACCCACCAACATAAATAAAATTTAGCTTGGGGACAGTAAACTCAGTTGCTAAACTCCTTGAACTCGACCGTAAGTAAGGTATGCTCTTATCCTTAGCTAGGTATTTGAGTTGCCTCTCAAAAAGGGGGAATTGAACTACTGGTACCTTCAGTTAGCCACCACCATGAGAATAATATCTCCAAATACAAACTCAGCCTCTAGTTTGGCACTGGAATTCATCCTTTTAGGCCCATATCAGGATTTATGTGCTTATTTTTCCATGAAATCCTTCAACCTGCCAAAATCAAATAGGAAACACCAAATAAGCTCATAATATCAATTGATAACACATGGATACCTCAACATTCCTTGTAAATCTCTTTCTCCAGTGAAGCTCAATAGTGAAATATATGTGATTTCACTCTCAAATCCAACTAGGGTGTCTAGTTTCAACACTGAAGTCAACTGTGACAGCTAGGGTTCCAAAACCCTAAACTTCTCCTTAAAAATTCTATCCAAGAATTATTTCTTCAAAAAGTCAAAATGCATGAATGAATAATGATAGACCCCCTCATTTCCCTTTTTATAACTCACTTACCTTTTCCCTCAAATTAAATATTTAAAAGCATTTTTCTTTCTTTATTTAATAAAGTGACTTTTATAAACTAATTAAAGTCACTTTTAATGCCAAAAAATGCTTAATTTGCTTTTGTGGTCATAGTGGTCACCCAAATTCCGTTTTTATTATCCCATCATGTAGATATTTTTGCCCTGATTCCACCAAGTTATTACACTAAGGTGTTTCTCCAAGTAATCAACTCAAAACAACACCCTAAATGTAATTAATTAAAATATGTCTGTTAATAACATTATTCTACGGAAATTGTCAGAATGAAATGGAACCAAGACAAAGCCATGCGAAATTGATCCCAATGATGAAATAAGGTAAGTGATCCCAATCCGACCCATAAAAATCCTATAAAAACCTTCGAGCCCACCAATGGAGTAATCTCTCTCCTATGACCAAGCTGACACAATCTCTAAAAAACCCTCTTAACCACCTCACCGGGGAATCCAAAAATTGGGGACTTTTCAGTCTCCCCTCCCCAAAATTGCTTATCATCAAGAAATATCATAGCATGTTTCTATCCCGCAAGTTGATCCAAATTAATTCTAAGATCCCAAAGCATCCTAATCATCGTGAAGCATTCCTCACCCCACACACTCCCCAACAAGGCATAGATACCAGAGACCATTTGCATATTTCCAATAAGTAGAGCATCTCGAAAATACAAAATATCAACGATCAACTCGAGAAGCTACTCTATCAGAAACCTAATCTCATGCACCTCAAGAGTGAACTCCTAGAAGTATAATCCAACTCCTGCTGAAAATGGTCCTCACCCACATAAACCAAACGTTGTCACCTTTGATGCCATTAGCAAATCATTGAGAAGTGAAATGCCCTCCGCCAAACTGAAGTCCAATGGAAGATCTGGGTAATCTTCCCCTGTAAATACCAACTCATGCTTAATTGTAGTTGAGCTATTGAGACTCGTTATGTTGGGGTTGCATGTTGGTCTCATAAGGAGACTTCCATGTTGTAGTTGCACTACTCTGACCATAATTAATTGTTGTGACAAAGTACTACTAATTGTTGGCGCTCATTCGTGCCTCATCTTTAATCCTTTTATGCAACCAATAGATGGATACCATGTATCATGAATCAATCTGGCGCATGTTGAACTGTCCTTCTCTCCAGATCACATAGCGGACTCTGCTATCCCATCACTTGTTGATATACCCAATTACTTCCTAGATCCCACACACCTCCCTGTAAAAGAGGCCTACCACCCACTATGCCACATACTCCTACAATGCCTCGAAATGCTTGCCGAAGGTGTGCCATGTAACTCTCTCTTGATCATCTCCATAAGTGTGTACTTAAAGGCGGAATATACATGACCTTTGTAGTGGGTCATGGTAGCCCTAATCTTGTATATGTCAACTCACGCCTCGACCATATGCCTCAACTAGGAATTCATTATCTTGTCCACGATGGACTGTATCTCACCCAATTGTCTAAGGTGGACCCCATGTATCATGTTATATGTGATGACAACATCAAAGAACAAGAAAATAAGCCTCTGTAATAGTATTCAGGATTGGAAAGTGATAGATGCATGGGTCAATCCCAAGGGCATGATTAAAAACCCATATGTATAACCAAGGGTAATCTTGCAAGTATCCTTCTCTTTGACTCTGATCAGGTGATGTTCCAATTGAAGATCAAAATTTGAGGAATGCAATACTCCTTGATGCTCATCCATCCACTCATCGATCTTAGGTAATCTAGGCCCACTAGTATGCTTGATGTCCCAATCAATCCCAGAATCAATGCTCTGAGATTCTGATGTACAACACCATACACCACCGCATAAAACCATGCATCATCGTACTCCTCTACATACCTCTGCATACCATGGCATATCCATGTACTCCACTAGGTATCATCGCCTACTGTTGATGTATTGTCTAGTATCCCTCATGCACCATTGTATCTTCCATCCTATTAGTGGACCCACTATGATGTGATTCATATCTCATTCTCTAACCTGGTAGGCCTAGTTGGCATGACTCCTCACATGTTAATGGGGATATCACTACTATGCCAATCCTCGGTGGCTCCTATGCTCAATACATCAGTGGAAGAACAAGGTCCCCATGTACTTTTATATCGGTGGCATACAAATTCCATCCCATATAAAAAGCCACCTTACAAAACCCCATGCATGATTGATGTGCCAAGATATCTCCACAAGTCTGCACACTCCTCCATCAAACCAACTTGCCACTAGCGCTGACAAAAACTTTTATGGAAGTGTGAAGGAACACGAGTGTTTGGTCACTAGGTCAATTACCCTATCAATACCATAGCCATCCTTCACAGCTAGGGAATTATTGGAAACCCCACCTAGATCCCAGTGCCAACTAGGGTTGCTAGTAGTCACTCCAATCGTGTTAACTAAATGTAGATCCAAGATGGATGTATCCTCATCTGAAATATATTTGTCTCCACATCCCATGGGTGTATAGTCAGGGGCCTCTGGATTAACATACTTCTCTGTAAGTGTTAGTTCATCCATGTGCTCCTTGTGCTCCACTATCATAGGAGGCTCCTTTGTCAAATCATGAGTGCCTCTAACATCCTTTTGTGTGATGGTTTCCATAGAATATCATACACAATTCAACTCCATACAAAGTTTCTTGACTTGCAACTCTGATTCTTGAAGGGCCATCTGAGTGCTCTTCAAGGACTCATGATAACAGGCTCATAAGTAAGCTTGTCAATGATCCAGGTGGATATTGTTCACCACCCGCCTGTTCCACCTACACCTCCAGTCAGTTTCATCTGTTTCCTTGTTTGTTTCAAAATTTACTATTTTTAGTAGTTTTTCGGGTCCTGAACTTCCGGAGCAATTTTGACCCCCTAAACTACAAATTTTTTTAGGGCCTTCCGCAAATCCTGTAATACTTGGAGAGACCATTCCAACAAGGTATCTCACATTCCAAACAAAGATAGTATTACCAAGTTACGACCCTAGGAAGTTGGCTACCCAACTAACCCCAAGGAGGTCCACAAACTCTTGGTGTACATCTCATGGGGTTAGGGTTTTGGTTGTTTAGGGTTTTCTCTTATTGTTGAATAATAAATAGGCCCTGAAGCCTCATTGTAACATAGTTTAGAGGCATGTATCCACGACATCTCTTCTCAGAGATAAGCTACCACCGCCCAAGCTAGTTTATTTCCATTCTATTTGTAGGCATATTTCAATATTTTGATTTTAATGAAATGAAGTGTTATTTCTGTTGCATCTTTGTATTTATGGTTATATCTGTAATTTGTTGCATTCCTGTTTAAGTTCAGATCAATGGTATCAGAGCAGTCTACTTTTTCTCTATTTTTCTTTCCATATCCCCAACAAGGTCAAGGTATACAGAGTTAGGGATCAAATTGGTTGAACCTTTGCAAGACCAACCTCGCAAACCCTGCCGACCTCCCATGGTGGAAGAAAAGAAAGATGAGAGGCAGGAGATCCCATCAAAATATTGCTCGAGAAAGATCTCGAGCGACAGAGGAATGCGATGATGAATAACTTTGCTTAGATCCTCTGAAGGCTACCCACAAGCGACGTATCTTCATCCAATAGCCACTCTAGAGGCGCCACTCCTTTTAAGGTGCAAGTTAACTTTGATATTCCCATATTTTAGGTCTAGATAGATGCAAACGCCATAGATAAATTACTGAATTTGTTGGAAGGATAAATTTTAGTTCATGTCTTTTCTAATCGAGAAAATATTACTTTTTCACTTCTCAAATCTACCCCACATGTCAAGGACTGGTGGGAAACCTACTGTGAACAAAAGGACGAGAGGGAATCCTCACTATTTTCAGCCGCACTCACTTGGGCTTCTTTCCGAGAAGCCATCAAGGAACAATATTACCCTGTCGGGAGCTATGAAGATAAATAAATAAAGTGGACCACACTACGACAGATAAGGGACCAAGATGTGTCAGAGTTCACAAATGTTTTCCATACCCTTCACACGAAGTTGGGTATCAAGGATTCTGAAAGGCATTTGGTACTCAAGTACCACGACTGTCTACATAAATACCCAAGGATTCTGAAAGGCATTTGGTACTAAAGTACCACGACTGTCTACATAAATACCCAAGGATTCTGAAAGGCATTTGGTACTCAAGTACCGCGAATGTCTACACAAATACATTCGGGACAATATTGAGTTCATGGAAATCTCCTTGCTCGACACGACATACTGATACATTGTCAAGATTGAGCATAAGTTTAAAGAAAAGAGACTTTGGTTATGTGAATCTGAAGCAAGGAAAAGGCACCCCAAAACCAAAGAGAAAAGGGAAAGGCCAAGGCGGGGTGACCTAGGACAACTCAACATAGCCGCAAGGAAAGAATAACCCCACGAAGACAAAGAAGGACACGTGAAAATGGTGTGGGTTCCATAAGAGCTCCACTCACAACACAAGTGAATGTTGGGCCAAGCAATCACTCGTGGCCGAGATGAAGGCTTTTGATTTAGACGCATGTTCCAACTTTGAGTCAGAACCCGATAAGGGGAATGAAAAAGGGAATTAGATCATTGATGTGGAGCTAAGTGCCACCATGGCCACCAACAAGATCCATAATAATGAGCTTGAAGGTCCAGAGGAGAGGGAACGCCTCTTCCACTCACAAATGTGGGTGAAGGGTTCTCTGTTGCAGTTCATTATCGAAAACATGAGCTAAAAGAAACTCATTACAGCAAAGGTTGTGAAGCGGCTGGGCCTATCGACAACATCACATCCACAACCATACACTATCAGGTGGCTTCACCAAGGATGAGATCTCTACGTCAGCCAAAGTTCTGCCTTCCCTACAACATAAAGTCCTTCATGGATGAGGTACTATGTGATGTTGATCCTCATGAAGTTTGTGATGTATTATTAGGACAACCATACTTGTGGAAGCGACATGTTGTATATGAGTCTAGATCTCGCTGTGTGTTTATTACTTTGGGAAATAAGTTGCATAGGATACCGGGGGTAGCCCCTCCTGCCGCCATCTCTTTTATCACTTCAAAGCAATGCAGTAAAATCATTTCCCAAACAAGGAATTTTTTTTTCCTTATGATTCTCTCTCCGGGAAAGAAGAAGGTTGTGGCCATGACTTCTAGATAGTAGTAGATAGACAAGGTCATGGAGGAGTACAGGGAAATATTTGCCTCACCTACAAGGGTACCTCTGCATTGTCATGTAAAGCACTCCATCGATCTAACCCTAGGTGTGCCACTACCTAATGTACCTTATCGATGCTATGTTCTAGAGAACGATGAGATCAAGAGACAGATTCAAAGGCTATTGTATAAAGGGCACATTAGGCCAAGTTCATCACCCTGTGGGAGACCAATTATATTGGTACAGAAAAAGAATGAGGCCTAGAGACTATGTATTGATTATCGAGCGCTGAACAATATCACTGTCCTGAATAGGTACCTAAGCCCATGGATAAATGACCTTCTTGACGAGCTCAAGGGGGCCAAACATTTCAATAAGATTGAATTGAAGTCCAGTTATCACCAGGTTCCTATCGAACCCTCTGATGTGTGGAAGAATTCCTTCAAATCCAAGGAGGGCCTTTTCAAATGGTTGGTCATGCATTTCGGGTTGACGAATTCCCACACGACCTTCATGATATGAATGGATGACATATTGCGACCCTTCACCAATGAATTCGTGGTGGTATATTTATATGACATCTTGATCTTTAGCTAGAGTTGGGAATGTTGTAATGTGGCAACAAGAATATTCCAATTTAATTTTTCTTGAATTAAATTGTGAATTAAAATCGAATTTAGTCTTAACAATTACTTGGAAATAATTAATTAATTCGATTTGTATTAATTAGTTGGAGAAATTCAAGTTAGAAGTCTTTCTGAAGTTATGCAAGAGTTATCCCTTAAATTAAGGAGATAAGATTGAGTTATATTTGAGTTGTAATTAGTTAACTCAGTTTACTGAGTTAAGTCCAGTTAAATTAGTTCCAAACTGTTTGAGGAACTAATAGAGAGTTAACAGTCAGTTGATGCATGCATGCACTCAACTAGTGCTACTCCAGTTATCTGAAGATCCCATCATCAGAAACTCATGCATGTCTATTATGACAAATACCCAGTTGAGATTAAAGTCAAGGACAATGTACTATTAGTTGCATGTGTTTTCTTATAAAGAAAACTCATGCATGCAGTCAAGGTATCATTCCTTCAGGATTCCAAAGTTCTGACAGTGTGTGAGAGAGTGTTACACTTGGTAACAGGAGAATTATCCCAGAGGAACAACGCAAGGAAATAGGAGCTTGGAGGGCAGAGAGGACAGCTGGAGAGAAGCCAATATTGCTTGTGAGCATCTGTGAGGATTGTACTGAGAGCTAGCTAGCTGTGAGAGTTAAGGCTTTGTATAATTCCCATGTATTTCCACCTTGTATGATAATGCAGATAGTGGGGCTTTTTGCTGAGGATTTCCCCAAAGTATTTTCATGTGTATTGTGTGATTGATTCTTCTTCTTCTAGTTATATTGTTCAGCTCAATCTTTAAGCTTCTGCAAATTGATAGTAGAAGTAGGCTATAATATTCTACTTTGATTTATATTGCATTATTGGGTTAAACTACATCAAAATTTCTACATGGTATCGGAGCTAGATTTGTACAAATATTGTACATGGATTTGGAGCTGTGAACAATATATTGAGAAGAGTATTCGAAGTTTGAAGTTCGGGGTTGCAGGTGAAAATCAAATTCATATCATACTTCAAGGTTAGCCAATGGCGTTCTATGGCTTGAGACTCGAGTATGCCTTGGAAGGTAGCTCGAATTACATAACATGGAAAGATAGAATGGAGGTTGTATTAGAAGACAATGGCTTGAAGGAATTCATTGATCAAGAAATCCCAAAGCCAACTTCAACTAATGCACACGAGTTGGATGAGTGGAAGAAGTGTGTGATGAAGGCGAGACAGATCATCCTTGAGGGATTTCGAGACCATATTGTCTCAAGTATCCATGGGAAGGATACTCCATTTTCAATGTGGAAGACATTGAAGGACCTCTACCAGAACAGTAGTGACCAAAGGAAATTGGCGCTCAAGGATAAGTTTCGAAGAATCAAGATGGAGAAGGGCAATACTATTTCCACATATTTGAACAAGCTCACCGCATGTAGAGATGAGCTGGGCAGTGTGGGAATAATTACTGCTGATGATGATATGGTGAGCCTCACTCTCTTTGGCCTTCCAAAGAGTTGGAATAGTTACTAGGACTCTGTGAATGGAAGGGAGAAACTGCCGGATTGGGAATGACTGTGGTCGGATCTTATGCAGGAGGAGATCAAGAGGAGCACACGAGATGGTTCTTCATCCAAGGATGATGATGAAGAAAATCTGGCCTTAGCAAGTAAGGAAAGGAAAGGGAAGGGGAAGGGGAAGGCTTCCCATTCCAAATCAAATTCTTCTCATGGAGGGAAGAAGGGTGACATGTCTAAAGTGAGATGCTTTAATTGTCATGAGATGGGACATTATGCGACTAATTGCCCATCGAACAATTCCAAGAAGGGATCCTCAGAAGGATCGGAAGGTGAGGCATTAGTCTCTCAATTAGAAATGGACTTTACCCTCATCGCATGCATGGTGTCATCGATGATGGGTTGTGTCTGGTATCTTGATAGTGGAGCCTCAATCCACATGATCGGTGATTTAAAATTTATTCAATGCCTTGGAGGAGAAAGACCTCAAGGTGTGCATAGAGATGGGTGACAATGGAAGGTATAATGTTTCAGAAGCAGGCATGGTTGCTTTTCAGAGGGAGCATGGAGCTCGTCTCACCTTGACAGATGTGATGTATGTGCCTGGACTGAAGAAGAACTTGGTATCGGTCGCGATGTTGGAGGAAAAAGGTTACAATGTTGTCTTCAGTAAAGGAAAGGCATTCCTAAGACACATAGCCACGGGTAAGACCAAGAGGATAGGGGTTTGGGTGAAGAATCTCTATAAAATAGAGGTAGATGATTATGCAACATTGAGTACGAAAGCAGAATTGGTGCAAAGCCAAGACATTGGCGAGTTGCGGCACAGGCGGTTGGGCCATTTTCATCATTGGGCTTTGAAGATAATGCAGCAGACATCTCCAAGACTTCCCAAAGTTAAACTTGAGCAAGTTGACACATGCAAAGGTTGTACCTTGGGAAAGTACACCAAGTCTTCCTTTCATGAGTGAGACAGTTCAGCAAAGGCTATCTTAAAGCGAGTTCATACTGATGTGTGTGGACCATTCTTGACGGCATCCACAATGAAGCAAAGGTATTATGTGATTTTGATTGATGATTATTCTTGTAAATGATGGATTTATTTCATGAAGAAGAAGGACCAAAACTTCACAAAGTTTTGTGAGTTCAAATATTTGGTCGAGAAAGAGTCAGGGAAGAAGATCAAGGCCTTGAGAAGTGACAATGGTGGAGAATATGTCTCTAAAGAGTTTAAGGACTTCTGTGCAGCCGAAGGAATTAAATGAGAGTTGACGACACCTCATAAACCACAACAGAATGGGGTGGCTGAGAGGAAGAGCAGAACTATTGTAGGGGCAGCAAGGGTAATGTTGAATGAACAAGGCCTACCACTTCACTTATGGGCTGAGGCATGCAAAACAACGGTCTATTTGCAGAATAGAAGCTCGCATCGCATACTTGGGATGAAGACACTAGAGGAAGCTTTCTGCGATAAGAGACTAGATGTGGGTCACTTCAGGATCTTTGGCTCATCGATATATTACTCTGGGACAAAGGATGCACGGAAGAAGCTTGAGGCGACAACAGAGTTGGGGATAGTTGTGGGGTACACTGATACACCTCATAGCTATCAGGTGCACTTGCCTACCAGTCAGAGAACAATGGTTTGTAGAGATCTCAAGTTTAATGAGCATAAGGCCATGCGAGTTTCCCTTGAGAGGGAGGTCCAACTACAGGATGTGGAGGAATTGTTGGTTCGTAAGGAGGAGGAGCCTCAGATTGATGCAGAGAAGCCGCATGCAGTTGTTCTAGGAGTGGAGACATCCACTCAAGCAGAGTCTTCTAGAGATGGATGGAAGCGCACAAGAGAAGCTAACAGATTGTTGGAGGATGCAAGAGAGAATGTGAGAGAACCATCTTCTTAGCGTAGACAGAGGAGGTCACCTGAGAGGTACACTGGATACATGACCCTTGTTGGGGAATGTGTTGAGACCGAGCCATCTTCCTTTGAGAAAGTAGTAAAAAAATTGATCTGGGTTAATGCTATTGTGGAGGAGTATGACTCCATAGTTCATAATAGTGTTTGGGACGTGGTTCCGAGACCATAGAAATGTCAGTTGTGAGTTCTCATTAACTTTACAAGGTAAAGCAATTTGTTGATGGTAGTGTGGAGAAGCATAAGGAAAGATTTGTTGCTCGTGGCTTTTCACAGGTTGAGGGGATTGACTATGATGAGACTTTTGCTCCTGTCACAAGGTACTCATCTATCAGATCTATGTTGGCACTACTAGCACAGATGGGTTGGAAGATCCATCAGATGGATGTGAAGACTGCATTCCTCAATGGAAAGATTGAGGAAGAGGTGTACATAGAGCAGCCGGAAGGTTTTGAGACCTTCGATCGTGAGTGTTGTACGGGCTGAAGCAAGCAACTCATGCTTGGTGCACCGGGATAAACAACTACTTCACCAGGTTGGGCTTTACAAAGAGTGAAGCAGATGTGAACTTGTACCACATCATGGTGAAAGGTAAGCTGTTGATCATTGTTCTTTATGTTGATGATCTCATATTGACTGGTGATGATCAGTTTATTGTGTCTTGCAAGGAAGACCTTGCAAGAGAATTCAAGATGAAAGACATGGGTCTCATGCATTACTTCCTTGGCATGGAAGTGTGGTAGAAGGATGGGGAGTTGTTAGTGTCTCAGGGAAAGTATGCCAACGAGATACTCAAGAGATTCCACATGGAGAAGTGTAAGCCCATGCAAACTCCTCTAGTTTGTAACTGGAGGAAGGAGGATGCTACTTCAGGAGAAGTAGTAGAGGTTACTGTGTACAGGTAGCTTGTGGGTTCACTAATGCACTTAGTGAACACACGACCAGATTTGTGAGATGCAATGAACCAGATGAGTCAAGCGTTGGTTCAACCTACCAAGATGTTTTGGAAGGCAGCAAAGCATGTATTGAGATAACTCAGAGGTACATATCAGTATGGATTATGGCACAAACGGACAAAGGGAGTGAAGCTACTGGGCTTCACTGATGCAGATTGGGAAGGGAGTCCATCAGATCAGAAGAGGACATTAGGAGTGATTTTCAACCTTGGGTCAGTGGAAATTTCTTGGTACAACAGGAAATAGAGGTCGGTTGCACTCAGCTCGGCAGAGGCATAATACATGGCTACAAGTTAGGCAACATGTGAGGCCATCTGGATGCATAAAATCCTAGTTGGTTTGTTTGATCAGAGGATGGATCCAACTGTGATCTATTGTGATAATCAGAGTTGTATCAAACTCTCTAAGGGTCCAGTATTTCATGGTAGGTCCAAGCACATCGACATCCGGTATCATCATCTCAGCGACTGTGTAGCGAGGAGGATAATGTTACTTTAGTTTATTTCGACAGAGGAGCAAGATGCTGACATTTTGACAAAGGCATTGTCAAAGTGTAAATTTGAGTTCCATAGAGACAAGATTGGGGTGGAAGATAATCCATTTCTTTTTGAGAGGGAGTGTTGAAATGTGGCAACAAGGATATTCCAATTTAATTTGTCCTTGAATTAAATTGTGAATTAAAATCAAATTTAGTCTTAACAACTACTTGGAAATAATTAATTAATTTGATTTGAATGAATTAGTTGGAGAAATTCAAGTTAGAAGTATTTCTGAAGTCATGCAAGAGTTATCCATTAAATTAATGAGATAAGATTGAGTTATATTTGAGTTGTAATTAGCTAACTCAGCTTACTGAGTTAAGTCCAGTTAAATTAGTTCCAAACTATTTGAGGAACTGATAGAGAGTTAACAGTCAGTTGATGCATGCATGCACTCAACTAGTGCTACTCCATTTAACTGAAGATTCCCTCATCAGAAACTCATGCATATCTATTCTAAGAAAGACCCAGTTGAGATTATAGTCAAGGAAAGTGTACTATCAGCTGCATGTGTTTTCTTATAAAGAAAACTCATGCATGTAGTCAAGGTATCATTCCTTTAGGATTGCACAGTCCTGACAGTGTGTGAGAGAGTGTTACACTTGGTAACAAGAGAATCATGCCAGAGAAACATCGCAAGGAAATAGGAGCTTGGAGGGCAGAGAGGAAGGCTGGAGAGAAGCCAAGATTTCCTGTGAGCATCTGTGAGGATTGTACTGAGAGTTGGCTAGCTTTGAGAGATAAGGCTATGTATAATTCCTATGTATTTCCACCTTGTATGATAATACAGATAATGGGGTTTTTAGCTGAGACTTTCCCAAAAGTATTTTCATGTGTATTGTGCGATTGATTCTTCTTCTTTTGGTTATATTATTCAGCTCAATCTTTAAGCTTCCACAAATTTATAGTAGAAGTAGGTTATAGTATTCTACTTTGATTTATATTGCATTATCAGGTTAACCTACATCAAAATATCTATAGGGAAGAGCACCTCCACCATATTCAATAGGTCCTTCAAACCCTGCGACAACACAAAATATGTGCTAATTTGGAGAAATGCACTTTTGGCATGACCCAGGTTCAATATCTAGGGTACGTCATTGATGATCAGGGTGTGGATGTGGACCTAGCCAAGATCCAAGTAATTCGGGATTGGCCAGCCCCAATCACTCTAACAGAGCTCCGAAACTTTCTAGGTCTTGCCAATTTCTATCGTAGGTTCATGTTGGGGTTCTCTCATATCACTTGGGCTTTAAGTCAAGTCACTAAGGGTAGAGTGAAAACAATTTTTTTTTGGTCCAAAGCCCAATAGAAGGCATTTACCGAGTTGAATCATCACCTCTTCTTTACACTAGTGCTCGCATTACCAGACCTGTAGCAACCATTTGCGATTGAGACAGATGCCTTTGACTATGCTATTGGTGTAGTTCTTACTTAGCAAGGCCATCCATTGGCTTACCACAGTGAGACACTTTCAGACATAGTTCGAAAGTATCCCTCTTACGACAAATAAATGTATTCCATTGTGAAGGCCTGCCATCAATGGAAGCATTACATTATGCAGAAGGAAACGGTCATCCACATAGGCCATCGACCCCTACAGTTCATATAGACACAAGGGAAGTTCGAGAGGGATCACAATAAAAAATGGTCCACCTACCTACAATAGTTTCATTTTAAAATTAAGGACAAAAAGGGTAGCACCAATGATGTTGTAGATTGCCTTAGTCAACCACCAGTCATGGCGATGATCACTGTGCTCGACTCTTGTGGGCACGAGACTCCGATGTGGCCCCATATTTACCAAAGTAATCCAGGATTCCACAACACATACTAGACACTCCTGGAAGGGAAGTAAGTTCCAAATTTTCACCTTTAAGATGCATTGTTATGCCACCTGGGACACAACTGTGTTCCTTCAAGCGAGAGTGCTAAGATGATTTGGGAGGTGCACTACAATCGAGTTGTTGGACATTTTGGAGTAGATAAAACAATGGCAGTACTACATAAGTATTTTTATTGGCCGAAACTTCGTCAGGATATTGGGAAGTACATTAGATCGTGCACCGCTTGCGCCATTTCCAAACCAACCATCAAGAAGTAAGACCTATATACTCCTCTACCTACTCCTAGTCGACCTTGGGAATATATCTCCATGGATTACATGTGGGGCCTTCCTTCTACTAAGCACGACAATGACTGCATTTTCATGGTGGTCGATAAATTCTCTAAGATGACCATCATGGCATCCTGTAAGAAGAGTATCACAACAGAGGCCACTTCTAAGCTCTTCTTTGAGAAAGTGTGGGTAGACTTTGGGATCCCTCAATCCATTGTCTTAGATTGGGACAATAGATTCTTGAGTGCATTTTGGTCAAGTCTCTGGTCGATGCTAGATACAAAACTTACTAAGTCCATGACTTTCCATCTCCAAACTGATGGCCAAATAGAGGTTGTCAACACGATGATCATACACATTCTACGTATGTACAACTCAAAGCATCCATGCACATGGGATGAAAGCCTCCCCTATGTCCAACATAGCTACAACAGAGCTCCGCACAACTCAACAGGACACAAACCCTTTCAGGTAGGGCTGGGATTTTATCCAATATGTCTCATTGATGTGGACATACCATTTGCAGCTATTCGGTCAGATTCGTCTCATGTCCCATCCGAAGCCGACAGGGCTAACAGATTCATTGAGTGCATTCAACACATATGCCAACATATCTATGATATATTGGATAGATCCAATGCTAAGTACACACAACGCCATGATCACCATCAAATGTCATACAAGTTCCTGGTGGGGGACAAAGTTTGGCTACATTTGTAGAAGGAGAGCCTCACTAGACCCCACTGCAAGCTTTTCCTACTCCGATATGGGCCATACACCATCACCAAGGTTGTAGGTGACAATGCCTTCGAGGTCAACATCCCACCATTCCATGGTTAGCACCCACTGTTCAATGTAGACCACCTTCGACCATACTTTCTACCATTGTTAGACACATATGACATTGCAGAACAACTCACACCAACAGAGCTCAACCCGAACTGCATGGAATAGGCCACAACTGATCAGATCATGGACATGCAGATCAAGAACACTCACCAACAAAGGATCCAACTATATCGAGTTGTCAAAGCAGGCCAACTCCTTCACCAGGGCAAGTGGTTCACCAGGGACCAGGTTCAACAAAAATTTCCTCACCTCTTGGAGGCTTTGCATGAAATGGGGACCATTTCTTCCTAAGGGGGGAGGACTGATCCAGGTGGATATTGGTGGCCACCCACCTATTCCACCTAGACGTCTAGTCGATTTCATATGTTTCCTTGTTTATTTCACCATTTACTATTTTAGCAGTTTTTCGGGTCCTGAATTTATGGAGCAGTTTTGACCCCCTAAACAATGTTTTTTTTAGGTCTGCAATAATCACAAATATTGTAGTACTCGGAGAGACCTTTCTAACAAGGTATCATATACACCAAACAGAGATAGTATGACCAAGTTATGACCCTGGGAAGTTGGCTGCCCAATTAACCCCATTGAGGCCCACAAACTCTTGGTGTTACATCTCCTGGGGTTAGGGTTTTGGTTGTTTAGATTTTTCTCTTGTTGTTCAATAATAAATAGGCCCTAGAGCATCATTGTAACACAGTTCAGAGGCATGTAGCCAACACATCTCTTCTTAGAGATAAGATACCATCGCAAGCGCGAGTTTATTTCCATTTTGTTTGTAAGCATATTTCAGTATTTTGATATCAATTAAATGAAGTGTTATTTTTGCCATATCTCTGTATTTATGGTTATATATGTAATTTGTTGTGTTCCTGTTTAAGTTCGAATCAATCAAATTCCTCCTCTTTCCCTACTAGTGCATCATGATATAACTCAAAAAGCATGAGTAGGTGATCTTAGTTTGAAGGGAGACAGAGGTAGTTATATTTCATTTCTACCAATGACTTTCTGAGGGTCTGAAAATATGCAAGTGAAGGCTCTCCTCCCAAACTACGATGTTTCATTGCGTTTCTCCAATAATAATCTGTTAGTAGTAACAACATATCATTATATTTCCTCATGGCTTCCCTAATCCTGTTTGTGTTCATCTTTAATTGGTTTTCCAAGCTATAGTCATAAGTAGGCTTCTAAGAAAAATATACCTCATCATCTGATGGGTCTGGGTTTACACCACCGACTACCCATGTTTTGGGAATCATCATCAACTGTTGTATCTTCACGATTTTCTTTGTACCGATCCTATAATTCAACAATCTCACTAAGTGACAACAAACATTTTGTAACAATTTTTGATCCCCTTTCATCCAAACTCTTGTTCCAACCTGTTGGGGTGAATTTGTGATAGCTACATTTTCAAAAGGTGTGACTTTCCCCAATTTGTCCTAGAAGGCTTGGTCATGGTTCTCACCATCAATCCTTGCTTCTTGGTCCTTGACTAAATTTTCATATTTGGATTTCCTATTCCTTTTTCTATTTATTGCCTTTGAAGACACCCATGCTTCCATGTGCTCTATTCCCTTTGCAAAGGTTTTGTCATAATTTTGAATATTTTGGGAAAACATTTCTTCTTGAATTGGAAGCATTTTACCCTTGTTATAATCAGCCATTTAAAACCAACAACTATCCAAGAACATGCTCATATACCAGTGTAATAACCCCACTTAGACAATTTCTCAATCTATAGTGAATTTCTAGGTTTATAAATAAAAATTTTCAGTGATGATTTTCTTCGAACAATTTGAATGTATAGTGTTGCAGGTGCCCTTTTCACATATTTGATTTTTGTAAAGAAACACAATGGACTATAAGCAAACAACTAAGCTCTTAGAGATTCCAAATGTCACTCTTAATACTTCAGTTTACATAAATGAACCATAAAAACATTTTATTTCGGACCCAGAAAAATTATACATAGTAATGCTTAGAGGTATCACCCATAGAACAATTCCTTTTTTATTATTATATAAAATATGAAGTAACAAAATAGATAGGAGAGATGGCACCTAGTGTTGGATAAAAACTTACTTTTATCTCCCAAAGACTTAATAAGATAATTGTTAGATATATTATATATGTATCGAACACACTCCCATAGATATTCCAGCATGTCTAATGAACAAAAATAGGGAACCAATTTTAAATAATAACCATCTGATTGTCGACTTATTACTAGACTGTTGTAAGTACCAACACACTATTATGAGCCTTTATCACATCCAACAATAACCACACAACTTGAATTATAAATGAGATATGGTTCTAGTTGAGCATATACCCAATCTAACAACCAATATGCAACACATAATGGTGCGGGTACTCCTTCCAACAATAGAATATGAAGTCTAGCCATGACTTGAGCTTCGAACTACTTGTCCTCTATAAAAATCATGTGATCGACATTCAAAGATAGTCACCAGAAGTGAGAATACCTCTCAAACACCATAAATCAACCTTATTTCTAGTAATATAAGTTGAACCCACCATCATAAACAAAATTTAGCTTGGGGACAGTAAACTTAGTTTCTAAATTCCCTGAACTTAGCCATCAGTAAGATTTTCTCTCATTCTTAGCTGGGTATTCAAGTTTCCTCTCAAAAAGGGGGAATGGAACTACTGGTGCCTTTAGTTAGCCACCACTATGAGAACAATCTCTCCAAATACAAACTTGAGTTCTAGTTCGACAGTGGAATTCATCCTTCCAAGCCTAGATTGGGATTTATGAGCTCAGTTTTCCATGAATTCCTTCAACATTCCAAAATCAAATAGGAAACACCAAATAATCTCCTAAATCAATTGATAACACATTGATACCTCAACAATTCTTGTAAATTTCATTCTCCATTGTATTTGAACGGTGAAATTGTGTGATTTCACTCTCAATTCCAACTAGGGTGTCTAGTTTCAACACTGAAGTCAGCTATGGTGGCCATGGTTCCAAAACCCTAATCTTCTCCTTTTAAACTCTCTCCAAGAGATATTTCTCCAAAAACTAAAAATGCACGAATGAATAATGAGAAACTCCCTCATTTCCCGTTTTATAACTCACTTACCTTTTCCCTTCCAATTAAATATTTAAAAGCACTTTCCCTTATTTCTTTAATAAAGTGACTTTTATAAACTAATTAAAGTCACTTTTAATGCCAAAAATTCTTAATTTGCCTCTGTGGTCACACTGGCCATCGAAAGCCCCTTTTTATCATCCTTCTCTGCAAATATTTTCACCTTGATTCCAACAAGCTAGTACACTAAGGTGTTTCTACAAGTAATCAACTCGAAACAACACCTTAAAGGTAATTAATTAAAAAACCTATTAATAATGTCATTTTACAGAAATCGTTAGAATGCAATGGAACCAAGAGAAAACCATGTGGAATTGATGCCGAGGATGAAATAAGGTAAGTGATCCTAGTTAGACCCATAAAACTCCTCTAAAACCCTTCGAGCCCACCAATGGAGTAATCTCACTCCTATGACCAAGCTGTCACAAGCTCTGGAAAACACTCCTAACCACCTCACCAGGTAATCCAAAATTTTGGGAAATTACAAGTTACAAGTGTATTATCAAACTTTGTGGTTGTCTAGGAACTCACAGTCTAACATATAATTCAATATATCATGTTTATATCTATGGTACTCATGATGAATTTGCATGGAGGTTCCATCGAAATAGTTGTAAGGCAAGTTGTGTTGGCAACTAGAATTTTTAACAAACCCTTCCAATGGCATGAAAGGTAGATATTATTCAAATTCCATCCTTGTTTCTTATGTATTTATTTTGTAACTAGAGGGAAGGATGGATCTATACTCATCCCAAGGGGTATGGATTAATCTCTTTATTTGGGCACAAATTTGGTATTAGTTGGTTTATGAGAGAAATGGGGTTTGTCTTTGCTTGTGTCAAGTTTCCTAGTTGTGTAGTTGTTTAATATTGGTGTTTACATTTGAGTATTATCATTATTGGTTGTTGATATTTTCATTTAATCAAATCCTCTAATTATTTGTCTCCCAAGGCTTGGGGAAGTAACAAGGTAAACAATTTAGACATGAAAGAGGGTGGTAACCAACATGTGGAGAATGAGGTGCACAAGGGAGCATGGCTTCAAGGAGAGACCAACCCAAATCTTATAGAAATATTCTTGAGAAAATGGAGCATCGGAAAATGACCATAGCTAAGAAGGAATACATGGAGGAATTGACCATTCCTATAATATGTTTTATGAATCTATCAAGGTATAAGTAGAGGGAATTTAGAATAAATTTAAGGAAACAAGAATCATAAATAACATAAAAATAAAAAGAAGAAGTAACTTTGAGCCTTTATAACGATAAAGAGAATAAATATGAATCCGCTTCAAGGGGGAAATCTCCCCGTAAAATATAATCAATGTACAAGACAATATGCCTATATAATAAATATCCTTCATTATAATTAGGAGATAAGGTGAGCATTACCTGACCTACCATTAAACTAACCTAACCATAAATAATTTACTAATTATGAATTAGGGTTAGGTCCTTAACTTAGGATCCATCTTTAAATAATATTCTCCAATATTTTCTTTAAAAATATTGATGGTGTTTATTCACAAATTTATCATCTTTGCATGAATCTTCTTCTAAAAGGATTATTCTTTGACTTGACTAGGTAATCCATAATGGCTCTAATTTCTAGAGATTATGTTTGTGTTGCATAGCTTTTCCAAGAACCTTTTTTAAGAAAAATACACGAACAAACTTATGAGTGAGAGAAGAAGGAAAATAGTCATAAGCAACTTCTCCAATCTTGTGAAGAATCTTTTAGGGTATATAAAATTTTAGACACGATTCTTCTTTCGTTTGAGAGTATATTGCTTATAAATTTGTTATCTCAAAAATACCCACTCATCTTATTTTGTGCAATTTGAAGGTTTCCTTTAAGAAATTTCAAAGTTTATTTAGTCTTTTTCCATATGTGAGGCTAGTGCTTGTACTTTGGAATGGTCTTACAAAAATTGAGATAGTGAAAATTGTATATACATAAAATTCTTCAAATGGAGATATCATAGTATATGTGTGATAGGTGGTATTATATCACCATTCTACTCAAGGATGCCACTTCACCCATTGAGATTACTTGTTTGAAGAATAAGAATGAATATAACCCTCTAGCTATTTGTTAGTTATTTTGTTTGACCATCTATTAGTGGATGATATGTTGAACTCTTTGACAATATTTTTCCTCTCATCTTCTATAACTATTTCAAAAAATTTCTCGTGAATTTTGGATCTTTGTCACTTTTGCTATATGAAATCCATGAAGTCTATGAATTTCCTTCATGAACACTTCCACAACTTGGCTTGTAGTATATGAAGTTTCAATTCCACAAAAATGTGCATGTTTTGCGAGTCCATACACAAACTCAAAATGAAATCTCTTACAAAGTTTTGAATATATTTCTCCACTCCTCCAAAAAAAATAAAAATTGATCCTTTTAAATGTTTTAAGGAACCATGCATTTCCTACCAATGGAGAGTTATGAGACTCCCCTAATATTTGTTTCTTCAACTTTGATCAAGGACATAAAAATACTCTTCACTTATTTAAAAGAGTATCGCTCTTTCATTCTCAATTCCATAAAGCTCTCCCCTAACATTGTATTTCATGTCTAGTACTATTGTCCTTTAGCTATTCATGGTAAGCTTCTTTCAGCCAACTAGAATGGGAGATGTACTAGAACATAAATTGTAGGCTTCCATTATTTAGGAAACAGAACATGCTATCATATTGTCCCTCCCTTTTTTGTAGATAATTTCAAAACCAAACCCTTACATTTTTGCAACTCATTATTGTTTCTATTTTAATGACAATCTTTGCTTCAAAATACACTCTAGGCTAGTTTATATTGACTTTAAAATGCCTCCTAATGAGATATTCTCACCATTTGTATATTGCATGTAAAATTTCTTTTGTTTCTTTTTCATATGTAGATGTTACCAAGTAAATTTTAAGGATCCATGTCTTAGAATGTAGAAACCTCGGTGAATCTTACTATTTTCTAAAATGCTAACCATAAAAGGTTGTGCATTTTTTTTGTAAATTTATTAAAAAATTTACTAATTTTATATAGTTTCTAAGTTTTTAACATTTTTTAGAGTATAATTTTTTTATTCTATAGAAATTGGTGAATCATTTTAGGAAAAAATGAAAAACGAAAATATTTTTTTTGGAGATAAAGATGGAAAATTAGCCCATGGGTGAAATTTAGCCCCTACAATTTTCCCTTCGTGTGAGAGGGCTTGCAATGCATACGCAATTCTTTAAAAAAATCCTATAATACCTTGTAATACCTAAAAGTCCTCTAGGAATCTTGATGTTCATAGGAATAGGCCCTTTTGTGATAGCTTGAATCTGTTAAGGTTCCACCTTCACTCCATCCTATGAAGCAATATGATTCAAATACTCTACTTCTTGTTTCCCAAAAGAACATTTGGAATTTTTTTTCTCCATATAATTGATTATTCTCAATGTTGAAGGGAAAAGTTCCTAAGGGCTATGATTGAGAGCCCGAACAGAGCAGAATAAAAATATATCAAAGAAAACTCATGCATTCAGATCAAACACTCAAATTCACTAAAGTATGGACTAGAGACGTACCTGGAGGTCCTACGTTTGAAGTATATCCAACATGATCCAAACTATAAACCTTCTTCCAAGATGTTAAAACCTGCAAATATATCACAAATACATAAGCCTATCACTGAATTCAAATTACATGTACATACATGTATGCTATATCATTATAATAATCATCACAAATTAAAATTAATAAGATGACAATGTAATTTGGATACAAGACCTAAGTTTATTTATTAACTATAAGCAAGAATAGGTGAAGCTACAACCTGATCCTAACTATAGGCATTGATGAAACCTTACTTCGGATCCATCCAACCCTACTCATAGAAGATTGCCTCTCCAATATATAAAATATGATGCTAGGTAAAGAGGTTGAGCATCTGTACAAGGAAACAAGGGTTTCCTAAACACTGGGAGTGCATGAAGCATGGGAAATATGCATATCTGATCTAGGGAAATTTGGTTATATTGTAGACACCTCTCATTAGGAATGAATTAGTTCTAGCCATGGGGTGTATATATACCCCCAAAAACCAAGCAATTCGGTTAGGCCATGGGTTCCTGTAGGTGGGATTTCGGTATAACCTATAAATGTTTCCTGTAAGTGGCTTTATATAAATATTTTCAAGTTTTAAAATTGTGTATGCGGGTATAGTTCATAGGAAATGTGTATGTATGCACTTTTTTAGTAGGTAGAGTCATGTATGCATTTTGAAAAACACTTTTATGAAATAAAGATACATCTGCATAGGGAAAGATATCTTCCCAGGCCATGTAAGAGCATCTGATCTACATGAGTGATTAAAGATGTTTTCATACATATGACCCCTAATGTATGAGGTCATAAGGGGGATTGATGGACAAAATACATTAAGCATAAAATGAGGAGTCATTTGAAAAGTCCAAGAGGAGATCACTAGATTCCAGTCCATCAAATACCTGTAGAAGTAAAAAATAAAACTCATATTTGAGGTGGGCATACCCATGCTCAAAGATAGTAAAGCATGTTTATTGATCAAGTATAATATGAATCCAAGATGTATACATAAGTGTGTGTTTTCGCTGCTGCAACGTGCTCCAAAATTTTGGCCTACATCCAAATTTTGGAGCCTACTTTAACTTTGTTTGTTGTCGTTTCTAGTACTAAGAGTTGTTACATGTGTTTTCTCTAAGTGTTCTAGTCCCGTTTGGAAGAAAATCAAAGTGTCGTCTTTTAGTATGGAAAGCGTCACATATCACACAAATGTAGTTTTGGATAGTTTCAAAGGGTAATCTTGGTGCTAATGATTCATACTTATCATGAAGATGTATTACACTCATTCCCAAGGTTTCAAGCACTGTTGCACAAGTTTCGTCATTTTCGTTGCAAAGTGTACCTTTAGTGTTGCACTTGGGGAAAGTTGTCGCATTGTCATCGCATTGAGGGAATTATGTTGTTCGTGGGTTCTGAGTGATCAATGTTGTGTCTTTGATTTCTATAACTGTGTGATCATGCTCAGGTTTTTCCCTCATCCACTTTGGCCTTACTGATCCCACACTTAGCCAAATCTGGAAAACTTCTCGACCAAGCAACTTGGACTCACTCAACCTTCCTGAATTGCAAACTATGCAGTCTTAGCCCTCAAGCCTAGACGTTGCCTCTTGGAACTGTGTAATGCATAGTCCTTTCCTTCCAGAACTTCACACTATGCAATCTCTATGCTTAGTCTCGACCCTTGAGCCCCAAAACTACACAACCCCTACCTTCTAACCATCCTCTTCTTCACATTGTGCAGTGTCAAGCAACAATCTTCCAACTTGAGCTCTTGAAATACACAACTGCGTAATCCATAGGCCTCTGTCCCTCTAGAACTACAGAGTGGGAAAACGTCAAGCCTGTTTCCTTGAGCCCCTCAACTGCATAGTTGTCTTGCGCTGGCCTACTTGAAATGCGCATTGCGTAGTCTCAAGGCTCAGTCTTGTCCCCTAACCTCCTGAGCTGTGTAATTGCATAATCCTTGAGCCAATATTTGAATCTGACACCTAGTTCTAGCTCAGTTAATGGTTGTCATGAAGCATGTTAGACTAGGGGCTTATGGGATTGATTTCATATTTTCATGAGTGGATTTTAGTTTCAAATATCATTTCATGTCATGACAAGATGATGATGAAGGAGATGAAGAAGGATATCCTGCTAGAAGAAACCTTTGTAGTTGCAAAGACAAATTGATCAATCAAGTCAACACAAAAGGACACCAGATTGCGACAACAGCTGGAGATCAAGATCATACTGAAGACTCCCTATCTTCAATCCTTATGGAGGGGGAAGAAGAAGAACATGCACCATATTTCAAGAAGGCTCAAAGATAGAAACAACGAGAATGAATTGAAATTGTCATATCATCATTCATTCCATGACATTAATGTCATGTCATGTCTTTTCAATGTGTCGTGTCAAAGATGTATATGAGTCATCATTTGCCACATCATTTGAGGATTATGTAATTTCAATGTATATGAAATGCATTTTAAAGTAGAAGTCCAAGAGCCATGTATAGTATGTGAAAGGTCATGGAGAATTCAAACCTTCATGAGGGTAGTCCAAGAGTCACAAGGGAGGTGAATGATCACCCCATTTGTTATATATACACCCTCATAGCTCATGCAAAGGACTTTTTACCTTGGCTCATTCTACGAGACATTATGGAGGAAGATAATACTTTTGGAGGAGTAAGTGGTTGCTCTAATGCTCCACTATTGGAGCTAGTGGTGTTCATTGTATTGGTTTATCTTGGAACTTTTACTTAATTTTTAAGCTCGTCGAGCCAACACACTTCCATGCATATCTTGTAAATATTATAAGACTATTCTTTGAATGTTTGGCGATGTATGTTATTTTTATCTGTACTAAGGAAATTGAACTATTTATGTGGATTTGGTACTTATCTTGTTGAAGGTGTGTTGTATGTGTTTTAACAATCGTTGCTTCTATGTTAACTATTTTGCTAGTTGATCAACGATTCATTCATATCTATATTCTTTTGTGTCTTTACTAGATTAGTACTATTACTTTTATTTTAAAGGCTGAATTTTCTCTCCCTTTCAGTAGAAGAACCTTGATACATTTTGTCACTGAACATTCAACAAGGCATACTCACTTGTTCATCACAAAGTACATGTAGTACATTACTCTTTTTTCCTAACTATCGTAGCCAAGGAAAAAATTTAAGAACATATGGCCACTAGGCCTTATTTTCGGGAGGGCTCCCACACCAAACAGTGTGAAGTCTAATTGGGCCTTTTCATCAGGGAGACCCCCTTGCATTTTGGTGGTATCCAACGTCATCAACTTTATGGCGCAAGAAAGAGGGAAGCCACCTTTTATGGATGAAAACTCACCACATCCTAATGGATAGGATTTTGCGCAAGGCGGCAACAATCCCAAGTCCACTCCTACTCATACTCATAAAAATGAAGAAGATGTCCAGTCTAGCTTAGGACAAGCCTTTAAGGTTGCTTACAACCAACTCCTGGCTTTACGACCCATCACTCATCAATTTGTAAGAGCTCTTGGTTTTCTCCCTATTGCTGCGATTCTACCTCATAAGTCAGCAAAGAAAGAGGCAAATCCTAGTTGCATATTAGTGTCTTCAATGTAATATTTTTTTTTTATCGCCACCCTTGAGGAGTTGGTTCAACCTACAAAAAATCAAGGGGACCTTCCACCCATTAAGGAGAATCCAGACAACGAAGGGGATGATTTTGAGTTTTCTGACGAGGAACACCCTGATTACTATGCAGATTTGAACAATGAAGGGGAAACTTCTACAGATTCAGAAGAAAAGGAGGAAGAAAGAGACACAAACATGGCTAATGTGTTGAAGAATGTAACTAGTGCCAGTCTTCATAATTATATCTGAGTCATAATGTAATGTATTTGTCGAAAGAAAGAAAAATAATTTTTATTATTAACACAATTAACATGTTAAAGCACAGGCTTTATGCTTGAGTCAATTATTTTTAGGTCAAAGTATCCATCAAAGACTTTTAGGGTTTATGTCAAGTTTCCTTATCCATGTCATAATGTAAAATAACCTTCTTGGCCTTTATTCGTCAAGAAATAAATTTATTTTATTGTAAAATATGTCAATTAGGCCTCCTCCACCAAGTCAGCCTCAAGAAAGGACAAGTCAACCTCAACAAGGGAATTCGACCTCACAAACACACTAATATTGGAGCAACTCAAGTCATTTAGAAGCACGACTCTAACATGTTAGAATTACAGTAGCTAGAAGTAGAATAAGTGCGAAGTTCAGGAAGGAATTTGGAATTGAATTTTTTGGGTCTCTCTCGTGAGCAATGAAATTCTGAAGCTACATTGAAGCTGTGAAACTGCATCGAAGTTGTGAAGTTGCATCAAAGCTATGAAGCTGCATAGAAGCTATGAAGCTACAAAGTTGCATGAAAGTCGAAGTTGTGAAGCTACATCAAGGTCAAAGTTATGAAGTTGCATTAAGGTCAAAGCTATGAAGCTTCTAGGCTGAAGCTACTAAAGTTACTAGATAGAAACTACAGTCCTAAAGTTGGGTCAAAGTTCTAAAGTTGGGGGTTGAAATTATAGGTTGAAGTTGCGTTTGAGAAGTTGTCACTTGGTAACTTTGGAAGGGATCATCTATCAGAAGGAAGAGTTGACTTGGTGGAGGAGGAAGGTCTTTTTGTCTAGGGTCTTGGTTTATCTCAGTTTGAATCTATTGAAGGAAGAGTTTTGGCTGGGTTTTCCCCTATAAAAGGGTTTTATCCCTGGATGAGTGCCTATATATGGTGTCCTTGATATTCACGTTTTTACTTTGATGATTCCTTGATGAGAATAAGATAAAAGAAGAAAATAAATAAATTAATAAAAACAAAATAATATCACAAGTAATTATCAAATATAAGAAAATCTTTTTTCCTTTCTAATTTTCGAACATGGTAATAGAGCTAAGGTGAAGAAGAAGGAAAAAGGCAAGTCAAAGATCTATTTAGGAAAAGGAGATAAAAAGAAGGTCATTAAGGAAAAAGGACCATAAAAGAGACAAGCCTACTATCTACAAGAACTATGTCAAACTCAATGAAGGGAGAAAAAAAAAACTAGAAGGTGCCTCCAACTATAGGGCCTGGAGAAAGAGTATAGCTCTCATCCTCTAAAAGAACAAAGTTTTAGATCTTGTTCAAGGAAAAATAAAGAAGCCTACAGATGAAACAAATGAAGCATATGAAGCAAATTTCAGAGATACCTAAATCTTGGCTATGAACCTAATAGTGGATGGAGTTAAGGACAACCTAATTCCATACATATCCAACATAAATTTCACTTAATAAATGTATGAGGCTCTCTCCAAATTATTTAGCATAAAGTAAATTGGTCAAATAGAAAGCCTCAAGAATGAATTACGGACTATTAAGATGAAAAAAGACAATACTGTGTCACTCTACTTTATAAGGATATCTAGAATCAGATATGAACTCCAAGCAATAGATGAAGTTGCCCTAGAAATGGGGCTCGTAATTACTGCTCTTCTAGGACTACCAAAATCTTGGGCCTTTGCATCAAGACTTAACAGTTGGAAGGATACTCCAACATTTGAAAAAATGTGGAATGCATGAAGTCAAGAAGTATAATTAGTAAACAACAAGAAGGAGGATGAAGAAGAAAACACCTCAAATGAATATTCTTCTCATCAGAAGAAGAAGGGAACCTTCGATAGGTTCAAAGGAGCAAAGAAGAAAGTTGACCTATCCAAAATTGAATGTAACAATTGTCATAAGATGGGGCATTATAAAAGTCAATGTCCTAAGAATCAAAAGGATGGGAAGAGAGAAAGAGATCAAGCAAATATTGTCTATGAAGCTTCATTGAGGAAGAACAAAACTAAGGAATTAGAACTTAAGGACTTATACTAGTAAGTCCTATCCCACATATCCTTCTTAGTCTTGTATTGTTTTCCTTTATATTTTGATTTATAGATTTAGTAGGTCTAACATGTCTCGTTAGAACATTTTTGGATTATTTTGATAAGTTGTAGGTATCCCTCAAAAGGATTAGGTTAATCCTTCACCATTTTACAAAAGATAAGTATTTTTTTCTTTGTATCATCTTTTCATGTTTGGTTTCTTCCTCAAATCAAGACTTGTTTATATTGTATACTAATAACCTTTCTCTGTATATTTTCCTTGGTTAGGAAAGCTTGTTGAATGCTCAAGGGTTATGGAAGATACTTCAAAGGATAGAATTGAAGCATGGTAGAAGTTCTATTGCAAAGGAATCACTTCAAGAATTGATGTCCTACAAGGTTTGTTAAGGAATAACTCAAAAGCATGTCTTAGAATATAAACTTTGTTATAAAGTTCTCTTCATGTAAAAGGTATGATCATTCTTGTTTTGATTTTTTCTTTACATTATTGACACTGTTATGCCTAGGGTTTTGAATCACAAATATTTCTAATATGGTGATTAATCATTAGATTGAATCTACCCTCATGATATTATTTGATCATTCTTATGTAACACTAACCATTAGGGTTCACTATAAAACTCTAACCTCTTGTTTCTAAAGGTATGTCAATATTGATTATGAAACCCTAGTCTACTTAGGATTGTTATTCTTTTGATGTTTAGGTTTTGGTATTATAGAAACCCTAGTTTTTTAGGGTTTACTGTTAATGTCTAATTTATGTATTGAATCCCTAGATCTTTAGGGTTTGATGAATTAGGGTGTATGAGAAAAAACATTGTAGTAGCTATAGTAATATCCTAGGAATGAAATCCTAGGTATCTATTTGTACGATCAAAACCCTAGCCCGAATAAAAATTATCGTTTGTTTGACTTTGATGTATTGGTGTTTGTGTCCTAGGTTTACCTAGTAGGTATGAATGTTGACATGGGATGTTGGTACATAAAATCCTAGATATGTATATGCTAGTATGCTAACCTAATTGTTGATATTTTATGAATTTTAGGGTTTGTAAAGCCCTAGTAGAGATTGATATTATAGTATATAATGATATTATTTTCTGATATAATTTTGTTTTGATGATAAAATATAGGGTTTGCAACAAACCATAGTAGAGTCCAAAATTGTTGAAAACTTAGATGTATAGAAGGATCGTTATTTGATTGAATTGATGATATGTAAGACTTTGTGTCTAAGGGTTTGTGACAAAACCCTAGCAAGAGGTTGAAGTCTAGTATGTGTCTCTGCTAAGTATGAAACTAACTAGGTTTAGGTATTTAATATTTGATTGTTTTGATGCCTCCATTAAATTGACATAATTTTGATATAGTTAACTTCATCCTTCTGGATATGTATTTTGGTTGTACTTGCAATAAAAGTTTTTACAGGTACATAAACTTCAAGATAATGAAGATGTTTGTATAAGCATGATAAAGGAAGCTATAAGAATGATGATGATCAAGATGACCTTGATGCCATAAGAAAGAAATAAATATGTGAAAGGATGAAGTTTCTCCGATATTATGAAACTGTTGATCTCCCTAAGTTAAGAGGGAGCCTGGATAGAAGAAAGGGTATATATCCCCGGTTAAAAGGGAGGGCATATCATGGCAGTGAATACATTGAAGTAAGAAAAAGTACTATAGCTAAATGTTCATGAAGTTGCAAACAGAAGACTTGAGACGATTTGAGGATGTATTTGGTGCTAATGAAGATTAAATGAAATAAGAAGAAAAATTCTTACAAGATGTATTCGGATAATTTAATGATGATATTAGGGGAACTAAATGATTGTTGACTTGTTAGGGCCTTTATTTTTGAAGAACTAAGGAGTTTTGGTGATAAGATAGAAGGTTGATGACAAGTGGTGGAGATAGCCATTGGAAAGTTGCAGGAGAGACAATCAGGAAAGAGGATGGAACTCATTGAGGATTGATAGTTGCAGAGGAATGACAGAAAGAAGTAGCCACAACTGAGTGGGAAAAGAACAATGACAACTGAGCAATAGGAACAACCAAGAAAGGAAGAAGGTGGAGGCCCCAATAAATAACTAGAAGTCTATGTTGGTGCGTAAAGATAAGGAAGGATGAGTGAGAAGGTAGAGAAAGTGAGAATATTGGAATGTTGTTGCGGAGCTAGTAGAGCTGCTCTTTGTATGCTATTTTGTATGATTATGTATTGATATGTCTTGTGAGTCTGTACTATGGAAAAGAGGCTCTCAAGCCCGATGTAATCATGTTTTTGCATAGATTAATGATGAAGAATACTTATTGGGACAATTGCGTGTTAGTCGAATGATTACCTGATTCTTTAAATTTTTTTATGTGTGTATCTATATAGTCTTTCCTTTATGAGTATTCATGACTTGTTGTGATCAGGGTTATGTGTGGTATGATTTATTGTTCTTTGATTCTTTTCTCTTTGATGTGATTTCTCCCGATATTGGATCCTGATCCCCATCTAAGTAAGGTCGCGACATGCCTCAGGTGAGACTCCATACCCATTTTGGGTAAGGTGAAAATCCGGTGTTGTGCTAGACTACAATGGAGATTTGTTGGCCCTTGTGCCTCAACCCAGTGTTTGAACCCTGTTACTATTTTTGCGCCAAAAAATGGTTCCATTTCCAAGACCCTAAAATTTCCGAAAGGGGTTTGGAATATGGTATCGAGGATCTTAAAAAGGAGTTGCAAGACTAGTGGCACAAGAAAGTAGACCGGTTCATCTCTCAACAAGCTCAACTCCACCGATAAGGTGTAGGGAAGTTGAAGGAAGAGATCCTATGCTCAGATTCGGCTAGCGATCAATATGAGATATTCTGGTGCAAGTTTCCATAGGATCTTTACAACTGGTTGCAAAGATTACAAGTAAAAGTAAAAACCAGTGGAAAAAACCCATCTTGCCGTGCTTGTACTCAAGAAGATCTTATCGAGCTACATCACCTTGGCACATATTTGACACGAGCTTCGAATTTCTGGGTGCATATCACATTAGAGGTATACATTATTGTGTTTGCAGTAGAGAGACATCATTGTTTTTCCAAATCTGAAGCTATGTTCAAGTCGGGATAGCGAGGGAAGCTACTGAAGGAGATCCCTTTGTGGATTAAGGTTCTAATGGTGGAAGAAACTTGCTCGTGTTCCAAAACATGAACATGGAAGCTTAAACACATAGTACAGGGGGAAGGACCTAAATGGAGGGATACTACCGAGTGGGGAACTATGAGAATATCACAAGAATGGATGCAAATGACTTTCAAAAGGCTAGGGATCTAAGGACGCAAAGGAGAGCATGGAAAATTGAGAAATGTTAGGAGAGGGCTCTACAGGAAATTAAGAGGCAATAAAAGAGTTTACAAAAAGAAGGAGAGATGTTAAGAGATCCAAAAGAGGAAGAGAGTGTGGAAGTTGGTGCAATGGGAAGAGCAGAGACAAATGCAATGATTATGGGTCTGGAAGGTGATAGGGACCCACCCCTACCAATAGAAATGGAAAATTCGGATGGAATGGGCCACCTAGGCTCTTAGGAAGGCTTGAATGATGACATGCACGTTGATATAACGAGACTATTTGCTGAAAATGATGCATCAAATGAAATTAACGATTTTCCTTCCCAAAACTCAGTAGTATCTCCCCCAACCTTCCCCTGGTACTCTATCATCATCTTGATAAATTTCTATCTAAGTTAATCAAAACTATAAGCGTTCACAATGTGCATGCTAATTACAAAGATAATGCTAGTAGCAGTGGACCTAGTAACAGTGGCACGAACTTGCAAGTATCATTGCAGCCTAGGTTGAGGGTATTTGTACTCCTTCCACAAGTTCAGTCAAATATGACAGGATCATTCACCAGGTATCCCAAGTTAAGGAATGATGATGTAGAGCAACATTGGTATCTGTGCAAAGCCATTTGGAGGGCCTAGTAGACACCGGATGATGTAAAGTTAATTGAATTCCAAACCACTTTCAGAGAAAGAGCATTGAGATGGTTCTTAAAGTGGTTAGAAATACACTAGAATCCAATTGTAGATGATTTTAAGAGGGAATTTGTGTAGGAATTTAAGCTTCCTCAGACTAATCAACAGGGGTTGTTCGAACTATAGGAGATAAAACAATAGGAAGGAGAGACCGCATGGGAGTTGATGCAGAGATTTAAGGATGTGATTGGAAAACTAATCCACCCAATAGATCCAAATCATCAACGAGACTGGTTTATCAAAGCATTATTGCCTCTGACAGTACGCCATTGAATCAACAAAAATATTGATACACTACAAGATGCTCTGGAGCAAGAAACTCATATTGAAGCTATGATGGGATATCCACATGAGTATTGGGAGGGAGAAACACCTCATGATCCATCCATATTAGGTCTATAACATTAAATTGCAAACTTGACAAAGAAGTTGAAGGATCTACAACTGGCATGACCGATGCGATAGAATGTATGGTGTACTAATTATTTAGTGGAAGTTCATGTTGCTACGCAATGCCCAAGGTCGTAGGGCCCAAACACTATATCTACACTAGTGGGACCACCTGGATCTAAACTCACTGCAGGTGTTGTGCAGATAGGGATGCAAGGATTGTACACAGGGTGTAGCCATTTTCATGCGTTCCTGAATCGACAGAATTCAACACAAACTGAGTATTGTGAGATATGCAAAGGATATGGGCACCCCCCTCATCTTTGTCTGATACTAGAAAAATACTCCAATGTTCCAAACAACACATTTTGTGAATTATGTTCTTCAAAAATTCATCATACTAATCAGTGTAGGGCATTGGATGCCCTAGTTGACTAGTTGGACCGATCGACCTTTTGAATCAATGAGACTCCTCGAGGAGGAGGAGGAGGAGGACCAAGGGGAGTTAGGACAGGGGGCAAAGGCCCAGTTCATTGTTATAAATGTGATCAAGAATGGCATGTTGCACAATATTTCCCACTACCCGTAAGACCATGGTGCTCTCAGTGTAAGGTGTTTGGTCAATTTAGTGTCCTAAATTGCTCTACATAAATTATCAATCCGGGTATCGTAAATTGATGAAGTGTAGTGCACTGTTTGTGCTAGATAACCCTTCTTACTTTGTTGTTTTGGGGGGTTTTGATCTTTTAACACCTAATGATTTACAATGTAATTATCCAAAACTTGAGTCTAACTTTTGTAAGGACAACTCAAAAAAAAGAAGAAGGAGTTTTTTAAGAAAGAAATGAAAATAGAGCTGAGATGGACTTGGAAGCAAAGCTTAAGCAAGAAATTAAAATAGAGTTTCTATTCCTGTTTTACCATTATTTCCAAATCAGGATTTAAGAACTAAAAGTGAAATTTGGAACTTATGCCTAACTAATTACAGAAGTAAAATTTAATGAAATACTTAGTTACTCTGCCCCTCAATTTTGAGAGAAAGTCTCCTTGGGATGACATTTGAGGAATTTTGTACTTCTTTAATCTAACAGAAAGCAAATACAGAGATACAGCAAAGACTCATTGCATAAATGAAATTATCAACCACTTAGTTTAGGATGAATTATCAACTTGAAGGGTTTTTAGAGACATTCATTAACACCATAAGTTAGTAAACTTAAAAATGGTAGAGACAGTAAATGGCACTGGTCAATCTAATTGAGAATTTAAAGACTAGTAAAACAGTGAATGAAGAAAACTAGATTATATTACTGAGCTTCATCTTCTAACTATTGATAAAATCTAGAAAGAGATTAAGAAAATGGAAGCTACTCTAAATTGTGAACACTGTTAATAAGAAAATGATGAAAATTGCATTATAAACATGGTTAAGAAAATGGTTATAAACACTGTGAAAGGAAATGATGAATTTACCGTTAGCAGGAAGAAGAAAAATAAATGAAATGAAACCTTTTTCAGTGCAGGGGCCCTCTGCAACTGATTAGGCTACGCTCGCTCAATCAACTTCAAGGAAACTCCTTCAAATTCTCATAAAACATGCGGTCTTCGTATTAAAAACAGGGACACAAAATGCCCAGAAATTACAGAGTTCAGAACTTGATTTCACAATGAAACTATTACTATCACTATTAACTTCCTCGGTTCATTACACAGGTATTTATAAGAAAACCATACAACTGTTTGTGGAGAAAAATATGCTACAGTCAAAACACGTAGAAGACAGGTATGCGAAATTTCTTCCTTGGCTGCTGGAGACATAAATCCAAGATGGTGGCTGTTGGATTCGGTTGCACAGATCTCTGTTGGAGTTCGTAGGTTTAGGTAGTTGTTTCGGATAACGCTTCCCATCACTGTGAAACATGTTAGTTAACCATGAAATAGAGTCTTGTAACCTTCGGTCTCTACGTTTGACTTCTCCATTGACTATAGTCTTATACCAACTTCCTTGTTGACCTGGGCTAGGTGAGTAGGATAGGGTCCATGTCACGATGATTTCCAAGCTGCCCATGTAGTTAGTTTATCCTTCTGAAACCTGGAACCTGTTAAAACATGAAGGTAGCTATGGAATAACTGATTAGATGCAGAATAGGCTACGTTCTGTAGCTAATATACAAAAAATTATTCAAACAACAAAACATAAAAGCATAATATGTAAATCACTAAATGTCCTCCTTAAGATGGTATATACTGATCATTGGTGATGAGAATGCATCTTTCTCATGGAAAAACAAAGAAAAGGAATGAAAATAATTGCTAGGGAGAAAGTAATTTTGAGACCCAACATACCCCCACTGCAAAATTATTGCATGTCCCCATGCAATCTTGCCAAAACTATAAACTCTTATTATTATTATTATTGCATCTTCTTAGAAACTTCTGCCAATACATCTAACTTCCTTCTCTTGCTCTTCTTTGAAGTGAAAACCATCCTTGGTTTCTTCCTGAGAAGTCTGTATTTGAGGTTGATCATTTTCTTGTTCAAGTTTCTATTCTTCCTCTTTAACTTCCTATTTTTCTTGTACCATAGGCCTAGGTGCAGTATGGTATTGCCCTGAATGGCCTTATCCAATTTGCTTTGTTCCTTTAGGGCTTCATTTTCTTTCTTAATGTGCCTGTTCAATATCTCCAACCGATAGATTTCCTGTTTGAGTGTGTCAGTCAGAGGTTCTTGTGGATTGACAGGTTGTTCTAGAATGGATGAGGAACCTGGATCCTTTGAGGCATTTTTCTTTTCCAGTGATTCTATGTAATCATAAATTTGCTATTGAATTGGATCTATGCCTGGGGATCCTCTACTGGGGTTGCCTTCAAAATAATTTCTAGGAGATTTTTGAGGACTATATGTAAGTGGAATATTTTCAATGAACTTGAGCCATCCAGTCTTCTGCAACATCTCCTTAAGTTGGGGATATCCTTCCATGAATTTTTCCCCTACGGGCTCTGCCCTGATGATGAGTCCCATGATCTTTGCTCTGTAGAATTTACTGATCTCAAAATTACTCTTTAATGTCTATGGAATGAGTGCTATTTAGGAAGTAGAATGACTATGTATATGGAAATGGAGTAACTGGGTATATGGAAACAAAATGACTATGGATATGGAAACATAATGACTGTGCATATGAAAGTAGAATGACTGTGGATATGGAAACATGATGACAATGTATATGAAAACATAATGACTGTGTATATGAAATGGCTGTGTGAATATGAGAGAAAACTTAAGAGTTGGCAAGTAATAAATAAACAGTCAGGGTTTAGAGAGTCGTATATAGGTAGGTTACATCGTTATCTTGACATTTAACAAGTGTAGCAAATGCAATTGTGGAGGACCGTTTGAGTACAAGTTATGGAGTTTGAATCGAAGATTGGTTATGAAATAATCATTGAGACTGTTTGTTATTAAAGGTGGAAGATATGGCAGAGATATCATGGCGGTCAAATCAAATGATGGTTAATTAAGGAGACATGTGATCATACATATTATGCAAGCTTATGTTTTCAAATTGCCTTTTTGAAATAAATTTTTGCATTTACCTTTGGAACCTTTACCTTTTGCTTGCTAAAATTTTCCTTTGATGTTGAACCACCGGTGCCTTGAGCATGATTGGTCTTCAAAAATTTATTTTTCCTTCAATTCCCTGCATTTAAGATTTTGTTATGAACTGTACACTTGTGCCTGAACTGTTAAGCAAATTGTAGCTGCAGAATCAGATTAGCTGTAGAACAGAATCAACTGCAGAATAGAATCAGTTGCAGAATGTGAAACAAAAAGTGAAATATGGATTATGGATCATGAATGAAATGGAAATGGCTATGTAAGTGAAATAAAATGAGATGCAAGACAAGATGATAGATGAAATGGAGATGGAATGAATATTGAGAAAGGAGAAATTTATTGATGGAATTTGACAATGGGATGAAGTGAAACTGTAAAAAAAATAAAGTGGAGTGGGGTGACATGAGATGATGACTTTTCAGAATCTGAACTACAGAGTGACTGTGGCTTTTTGTCACTACTTATTATAGGAAGCAAATGGAAAATACAGGGTGTCAGAAACCTTTGATTTTCACCCTGTATTTTCTGTATAAGTATGCCAATCAATGATTCATTTTCAACCTTATACAATTTATTACTCTTCTTTATTTTTTATTTTTTTATTTTTTGTTTTTATTTTTATTTTTTATTTATAAGAAAAATAAAGACTAAGTTAGTGGAGAAGAAGGATTCTTCCTCACTAACTTCATTTTAGAATTGTCTTGGAAAATCTTGATGAACTCCTCTTTTGAAATTGGTTTATGATATATCTTTAATCTATGACCATTTACCAGAAGATGAGTTTTACTTTCATCTATTGTTCTAATCTTCACTACTCCATTACTAAAGACTTTTTCAATCTCATATGGCCCAAGCCAAAGAGTTTGAAACTTCCCTTGAATATCTTTAAACTTTGAATCAAATAACAGTGCCCAATCTCCCACTTGAAACCTCTTGTCCTTGATGTATTTGTCATGCCATTTAGCCCTTCGTTGTTGGACTATACCAGTCCTTTGAACTACATCTTGACTGATTTCGTCAAGTTCATTTAATTGCTCCAGCCTATGCTTTTGTGCCTCTGATAAATATAGTCCCAGTTGGATTGCCATCTTAAAACTTTTGACTTGGAACTCTATAGGGAACATGATTTGTTTCCCATAAACAAATTCATAGGGTGTATGTCCCGTTGTGTTCCTCCATGTAGTCATATACGCCCATAAGGCTTTAGGAAGCCTTTTTGCCTCTTTGTTAGGCCCCTATAATACTATTGTAACCCCTTATTATTATTAGTACAACCCCATTATTATATTGATGTACCCATGTAGTGCCCATATTGTTACTATTGTGCCCCATAGAAGCCCACTATTGTTATTATTGTGCCCTTACATTATTATTGTTATGTAGGCTCTGATTATATAATGACCCCTTAGACTCCTATATATAGAAATGAGGTCTTTTCATTTGTATCATCCAAGAATTGTTCATTTGTGTAATGTAAAGGAGGTTTCCCCCTTGAAGAGGCTAAATTCTAAGGCGTTGATCTCTCTTTTCTATCTTATTGTGAGTTGGTTTCATAAGATTTGGTAACAGAGCTTTGGATTCTAGGGTTTCGCTGCTGCACACAGGTCATCGTGGCATTTTCGCTATAACTTTTTTCTACGACGTTTCAGCAGATAAAAAAAAACAACCCATTTGAGATGAAATCGCGCTGAATCTTGGGTCTGAATTTCATAACTTTTCGCGCTATATTTGTAGAGATATGATCTGAGGAAGTTGGTCTTTTTACAGCCTCCTAAATTACATTCCAAACATGTGACCTGGTTAAAATCGTCATAACTTTCTCTTTGAGCATCATATTGAAATTTCGCAAAAAGGTACAGAAAGAGGACGGACTGTAGCTTCTTATAGATATTTTTCAGAGCCAAAGGTCCAAATAGTAACACGTGGCACTTAATACAAGTTCACTCTTCTGGAAAGGTCTATAATCAGGTCACTGTGGGAGATTTGGCATAACTCTTCATTGGAGAATCCAATTGGGGTTAGACTGGTGGCATTGGAAAGAGGACACAGAAGGCTACTGTAGGTCGTAATTTCAGAACTTAAAGATCTGAAAGTACAAAGTTACAGTTGTTTCAAGATCTAACTCCTAAAATCAAGAAAAAACAAGATGAGGAATTTTGATGGGAAGGATCCGGTAAATTGGATACTTCAGATGGAGCAATATTTTGATCTTCATGGTGTACCACTGTTACAAAAGGTATGTATTGCATCTTCATATTTAGAACCGGATCAATTTTTGTGGTATAAAGGGCTTTGTTCTCGTAAACGACTTGTTACGTGGTCAATTCTCACGGAGGAAATGATAGCACATTATGAGGATACAAAGAGAAACACCTTCTTTAGA